>CM062269.1:3670144-3887644 GCA_031216635.1 Dissostichus eleginoides | reverse complement strand
ATTTAAAAGTGCTAGTGAAGGTCACTCCAAGGTTCATGACAGAGGGGAGGATGTTTTCATTGAGAGAGCCCAGAATATCAACCGGGGAGGCTGGAGGTTGGGGTCCAAAAAAGATGACCTCAGTCTTGCTCTCGTTGAGGTTAGGGACATTTTGGCTCAGCCAGGATGTTATCTCTGTTAAGCAGTCCATCAACTGCTGTAGTGAGTGTTTGACATTTGCTTTGAGAGGCAGATAGATCTGTACATCGTCGGCGTAGCAGTGGTTAAGCCCGAGAGCCCCCGGTACCGGGGCCTGCGGGGGTCTTTTCTCACGAAACTGTGTCTCAGGGCTTCTTACCTCGTTAGTATTCTTTCTTTTTATTTATGCATATTTTACTAATCACTCCTCTTTGAAACTGTGTTTTCCTGTCCTATAGTACACATTGGAATGATTTCTTACTCATTTTGTGATATTCACACTGAAGAGAATTATTTGCCCTAGACTTCTGAGAGAGTCAATAACGTATAATACATTATTTTACATATATTATATATTTATTTATTTATCTATATAGTCTCAAAGTTCCAACCGGCCCTTTGAGTGCAAACTTAATGCTGATGTGGCCCCAGATGAAATGGAGTTTGACCCCCTGCATTAGGGTGTTGATGTCAGGCCTGACTCTCAGCTTTATACAAAGGGAAGTCTTCAGCTGCTCTTTAATGTGGACCCCCCCCCAACAGACTGGGAGCCGGTTCCACAGAAGAGGATCCTGATCCTGTTTGAGCTGAATACACGTGTTTGAACCCTAACTGATGCAGTTAGTCACTTCTTTAATGTTTGTTCTTTCTGATGTAAAGTCTAGGTTGTAACTGTTTGCAGTAAAGTCGTGGGGCGCTGAACTGTTCCTTTGGATCTTTTGAATTTTGATACATGATATAATTACTTGTCTTTCAAATTTGAAGGAGGGTGAGCAAGCATCTTGAGGAACATTCATCATTAACTCCTCCAAAAACTATAGTTTATTCAATAATAAATGAATATGTGAATCATAACAGTGATTGACAGCTGATAGGAATAATATGATTGATAATAGTATCATATTCATTCAGACAAACATCGATGAGACAGTTCATTCATGTACTCATTGCAGCAGTCTGCATAGATTTGGTACCCCTGCTGGTCTAAGAGTGAAACAAACTCATTCAGTTATTGTTCAGTTAAAATGCATTAAATGATGTCTGCCACCTTATATATTTATATGTAAGGCTTTACTGATGTGCCACAATAATGTCACCTGATGTTATTGAGTTAAAATATTAATATTGTGGCTTTCCAAGTTAACATTGATTGATATGACTGCGATTAAATCAGCATATGCTTCTGCCAGGGGATGCCACCCCTCAGAATCTCCTGCCACCCCTTAAAAACCTCCATTCAGACTGACACACATTCACTCATGGGGGGGGGGGGGGGTTGTGCAATAGTTCCATGATTTGATGAGAGGTGTTGTGCAATACGCTGCATGTCCTTATCATAGGTGGTGTGTGGTGGTGGTGTGTGTGTGTGTGTATGTGTGTGGTGGTGTGTGTGTGTGTGTGTGTGGTGGTGTGTGTGTGTGTGTGTGTGTGTGTGTGTGTGTGTGTGTGTGTGGGTGGTTGTGATGTGCTTTAGTACATGTTTTTTTATAATTCTCTTTAACTTTGATAAGATCACATTAAGACCACATGACGTGTTTGAAACAGTTCAGTAGGAGACACATTTCAAATAATAAACTCTTTCACACACATACAGAATGACTAACATTGGGGTTTGCTGCTTAACATTTTTAAGCAACTAAAGAACTAAAAGCCAGACTGAACAAAGGCAGCTGCAAAAAACAAAGTGTGTGAAAAGTAGAAGAAGGACTCAGAGATCAGTCACAGAGCAGAGGACCAGAGTCCGGGGAGGAACAGGTTCAGGTGGAACCAGCTTGGTTCTGACTATGGAGAGGTTCTGTAATCCTCATTGAGAAAGACTCAACCTGATTGGTTAGCTTGATTTGAGGTGTGGACTCTCAGGAATCCCCCTTGTTTCAGACCAATCCCCCCCGCTGTGTGCAGGCCTCTACAGTGAGTCACGTGATCAGGTGTTTCTGTAGGCCATGATCTCAGTGTGAACAGCGGGTCGTGCTGCCGTCCAGTGGCTCTCTGTGCTCATCAGTGTGAGATCTATAGAAGGAGACAGACTCTCTCTGAGGACGTCTTGATTCTCTGTCCCTGCCTTTGTTCAATCGCTCCATTAAAGGAAAGGCAAAGAACGTTTATTGATGAAGCATCTTTCAACACGAGGCCATTCAAAGTGCTTTGAGAGCATCAAGAAACAGAGATATTAACATATAGATTGAAGTGTAGCTCACTTCCCTGAACTGCATTTCTGAGGAAGTGATCATGAAGACGCTGATGGATCACAGATTACAGAAACCGTTTCCTGTCTCCATGACGACCAGGGCGCCCTATCAGATTAAAGCTGTCAGTGTGCGCAACAACTTCTTTAACCCTTGTGAGGCGTTCAAGTCTGATGATGCCTTCAGTTACTTTATAAACTCACACTCATTGGCCCCGCTCATTTTCTGTGAAGAACGTTTTCAATTACCACCCCCCCCCCCCCCCACACACACACACACACACACACACACACACACACACACACACACACACACTCGATATATCACACCAGAGGAGTTCAGGTGCATGTGTGGAAATTGTAGACCCTGGTTATCTTCACCCTGTCCTCCTCCTAGCTGGGCCTGCTGTTAGAGTTCATGTGTGTGTGTGTGTGTGTGTGTGTGTGTGTGTGTGTGTGTGTGTGTGTGTGTGTGTGTGTGTGTGTCTGCATTTGACCCTCCATCTTGAGGAAACCAAGGCCTTGAAATGATTCTAGAAGAGAGAGAGGCTTTTGTAGACGATGAAGATTTAGAAGCTTAGGATCACATTCCTGAAAACTCAGAGTCTGACAGTGAGTCTGACGAAGAGGATGAGATATGGAGGTGAACAAAGTGTGAAGCAACCAGGACATTGAGTTTCAAGTTAAAATTATATAATAACTACCCACTTCCACAACAGCTACATAAACACAACAAAACTGATTTTGACAATTTAAGCCCAGTTTGAAGGTCTCTCAAAAACAAAGTGTATCATTTGGTGTCCAAGTGTTGGAAGACCCAGCAGCATTGCCAGCCCAGTCCCACACAAACACGTGTAATAGTTCTAACAACTTAAAACAAATAATGGTATTCTAATATGAGTCTATTACAGTCAGGTAACATAATGATCCACTGTCTTCACTAAAGGGAATATAAAAGGTGAATTTAATCACATGTTTTACTTTAATACGTGGTGTAATATGGGGCCATAAAATAAACTGACAACAGGATTGAACGGTTATGAATGCATAATAAGTTAGTTATGATGGAGCTAAAACAGTATTGGATGATACCCAAAGATATTGAAGTGATTGTTATTTTGTTATTTTGTATATATTGATTGTTGTGTTTTATCTTAATGTGTGCATATGTGTGAATGTGTCTGTTGGTTATATATAGAGGATATACATATTTTATATTTGTATACATATTTGTATGTTTGTATTATTGTATTTTGTATTCGGGATTGTTGGAAACGTTATTTCGATCTCTCTGTCTGTACACACACACACACACACACACACACACACACACACACACACACACACACACACACACACACACACACACACACACACACACAGAAACATTGACATTAAAGTTGGCTTTTACAGTTTGAAGGTCTCTCAAAACAAAGTGTATCATTTGGTGTCCAAGTGTTGGAAGACCCAGCAGCATTGCCAGCCCAGCCTCACACAAACACGTGTAATAGCTACGTTTGTCCACAGGGCCAAACGTAGTATATTCACTAATAACCCTCTCAAGTCACGTGATCACAAAGTTTCCGAGCGTGAGAAAAAAAATATGCACACACACACACACACACACACACTCACACACACACACACACCACACACACACACACACACACACACACACATACACACACCCCTACACACACACACACATACACACACACTCACACACACACACACATACACACACCCACACACGCACACACACACACACACATACACACACCCACACACGCACACACACCTACACACGCACACACACACACACACACACACACTCACACACACACACACACACACACACACACACACACACACACACACACACACACACACACAGTGAAGCTCTGTCCTGATAGGCTGCTCTGAAAGGCTGTGTTAACCAGAGGTGAACCGTCAGGGCCTTCAAGGTATTCAGAGAATACCCTGGAACACTGAGATAAAACAAACAAAACATCGATTTCATTATATAAATAAAATGTAAATAAATGAATAAATGAGAATGGTATGTGTGTTGTTGATCTGTAATATCACAGTGTTACGTTGATTTGTTTCTCCTTCTCGGTCCATGCACTACGCATTTCAGTGGTTTGTGTTAGAAACTAAATGCGACCAATCAGATCTTGTTCTGGGTCTCTGGGTAGAGTATCCTTTAACCAGGTATTCTATATCCTTGATAGAAGGCTCTGGCCCTCACACTGAATGAGAGCGTTTGGACTGACAGTTTGATCAACCAATCATATATTGATTTGTAGCCAATGGGCGTGTTCTTTCAGAGTTTCCCTCGGATCCAGGTGCTCTAGAAGGCCCGGTAGTTCACTGGAGAGAGACAGAGGATCTAGAGAAATGCCACGGAGCAATTCATCTGAAGTTTTATTGATTTAACGTTGAAATGGAAACAGGTGAAGATGATGTTGTTGCAGAATTGTTGTCAGTACCTTTTCAAGACGACAATTCAGTGAAAAGACGGACATTATAACGGCGTGGGGGGGCGGGGGGTGTGTGTGTGTCTACAGAAGGTCCAGTTGTGATAGACACGGTTCTCCACTGGTGTTAACGGGGCTGAAGTGTTGTGTAGACTCACATCAATGTTGTTAATGCTCTAAAAAAATACTTAAGAAAAACCCTTTATTTGTACATTTGTCATATCGTGATTTAATAAAAAAATGTTTTTGTTCAATTGCATTTTAAAATAAAAACAAATATGGTCTTTATTTATAATTGTGATCCAACAAAGGTAAAGGGCTAACATGAACCTTATCTGCTGTTTGTACGGCTTGTAGTTGGGATAAAGGGAACATCTGTTGAGTATGTTTACATCCAATTGTTTGGTTGTGTTCATTTACAAACCCAGTAGCTCAGCGGGACTCCAGACCCCCGAACACCGGCTGAATAACAACGAGATGAACGCCATCCAAGGGTTAAAGTGAACTCAGATAAACAGGAACACTCTCAGGGGGCTCTAGAAGTTACAGCACCCCCCACTGTAGATACAGATGTGCAAAGCGTGTAAATATAGAATGATGCAGCATATTTAACTGGTATTCTTAACCTGTATATAGCATGACATGTTTAAGCCTATATGATGATTGTATGTACGTGTCAGAGTCCTGTGAACAGTGTGTGTTTACTGAGGGAGTGATTGAGACATCAGAGAGCACAGTTAGCATGTTGCTATCTCTCTGTCAGATCTCAGCTGTCACCAGGAAGTGATGGGGGGGGATCAGTCCCTGCTGTCACTCTGTTCTCAGGAACTAACTCAATATTCTCTGATCCATCCCATAAAGTGCACGCAGAGTATGACCTCTGAGAAAACCGTATAAAAGTAAACTCAATCCTTTGAAACACTTCCTGCCTCCATAAGAAACGTGAGTGTGTCCTTAGAGAGTGTCTCAGTTGTGCAATACGCTGCATGTCCGTATCTCTGGTGGTGTGTGTATGTGTGTGTGTGTGTGTGTGTGTGTGTGATGAGCTTTTCTGCATGTTTTTTCATGATTATTTTTAACTTTGATAAGACCATATTAGGACCGCATGTCGACTGTGCAACATTTGAGACTCATTTAAACACATTATAATGTTACCTAAGACAAAAGAAAGACCCCCACAGAATCTAAGTGTTTTTGGGATTCAAGCTTAACTTCATCTTTATCAACATATCATCATTTATTAGAGGTTATTACATGGCTTAGTTGAATACTTGATTCTGCTCAGCAAAAACCACAGTGTACATTGTATTCTAAAAGAGTACATTTAACACCAGTTTCTTCGGGGTTTATAGAGGTCCAAGAGTTTGGTGTTCTCTGAACAAAAGAGTCAAATATTAACTCCAAATAAAGAGTGAGTCAGTCTTTTAGTGTCACCGTGCAGAGCTGATTATTCAACACTTTGAGAGAGAAAATGTACTCCATGGTCATCTTATACACTGTTTCAGTGCTGTTTAGCTGATATACACCAAACAAACAATTTTGGGGTGAATCACTAACACTTCAGGAAATAAAGTACACATCAGATTCTTGAAAACATGCGTTTATTTTCAAAAATGTGATTTTGATGTGTTTTAAATATAGCATCTAATCAGTAGCAACATCAAACAACCCACAAAATACATTGGTCATAGGTGGAGATGTGTGTACATGTGCTCAGTAGGCCTCTTTAGCCTGGGGAAACACTTTAGAGGTCATCATTCCAAAATCCTGTTACAACAAATGGACAACGTGGAATACCATACACTAGTGCTAATGTGCAAAGTACACTGACAAAAACAGTGTTTTGAAAGACTAACAATCACCGAGCAGGATGATCAACATCTAAAAGTGTACATGGCAACCAGTTTACATCGATGTTGTAGATGGTGGTCTGCAAAAATGTGTACATGCCGTTTAAGGCCTGGTCATAGGAGATCCCAAACACATAATGTGCTTTAAGGAGTTCATCAAAACTGACAGGGAAGACTTGGCCTTGCAGGGAAGGAGCTCACCATCCAACGCAATGTAGTTCTCATGGAGCTGTTTCTTGTGGTCCCAACTGCTAGGATGCAGGGTTGCCTCCACTGGACCAGAGTACTCCTGAAGGCTGGAGATGACTGTAAGATAACAATAAACACAAATATAATTAAACTGTACATCATATTTTGATGGATGGGTCAGACACTGACAAAAACCTTTGATAGCAAATCAGATCAGCTCGGCCATTACCATGCACAGAAGTCAAATGCAACGTACATTAATGCAGCAGTAATATAAAACCTAAAAGCATCCCAAAAATAGTAAAACACTGACAGGGACAATTTCACTGCACAATGAGTGCTTCTACGTAAGGGATAATGTGCAGCGACGCGGTCATTATGGGGAAAAGAACACCCGACAGGCTGATCAGGAGCCCGACGCGAAGCGGAGGGATCTAGTCGCTGCACATTATCCCGCTTATTACATGGCCACATTCTCAACAAAGTAACGATATACAGGTTAAAATCCATTTTTAAATGTATTGAAAAAGCAAAAACATGGGAAGTATTTGTATTTTTAAGGCAGGATATAAATAAAGGCGGATAAGGTTTTAATTACTTAAAGGAACAGAAAGCCTCTTCTCTAGTGGCCTAATAATGAACAACACTAAATACAAAACAGTCCCCCCTGCACCTCATGTTTCCCCCTTTATAACCATTGATTCCCATGTTTCTGTTGAAGCTGCTCGAGTTTATCGCTTCCCGGTGTTTGAGAGAAGCTTCTGTGAGCAGCTGGTGGAGGAGCTGGAGCACTTTGAGCAGTCCTCCGCTCCCAAAGGAAGACCCAACTCCATGAACCACTACGGGGTAATTCCACCTCCAAAACACTATTTATTCACTGCACATTCACATTTAATACTTATGGCGCCATGACATGTTGATCTCTGGCCTCCTGTAGTCCCTCAGTCAGGAAATATGTGAAGCTCGATGAAATATCAGAGGTTTCGTGTGAGGACTTTTATATAAATATAAGGGTCATGACAGGGACACTAGATGTGAATAGGGTCAAAGATTTAACTAATAGATATCACTATAAAACTTCCTCACTTCATTACTGACATTAAAGGTCCCATGTCATGGCCATTTCTACTGATCATAATTCCATTGTTGAGGTCTACTAGAATAGATTTATATTGTGCAATTTTCCAAACTCACATTGGTTTCTCATACAGCATCTCTGTATAGTATGTGTATTCACTCTCTGTCCTAAACGGCTCCTGCCCCCCCCCCCCCCCTCCCTGTGAGCCCACTGTGCTCTGATTGGTCAGCTCGCCCACTCTGTTCTGATGAGTCTACCACTATGGTCTACCACCGTTACAGTGGAACATCAGTGATTATGTGTTACAATGGCGTTAGCAACCAGAAAATGACACCAGTAATGACAAACAGATGAGAATGCTGCGTGGGGTCTGGGTGCCGTGTTGGCGGGACGTTGCGCGGCTCGCTGCTACGAGGAGCGGACAGTGTGAGCTGGGTTCATTTCCTGCTTGCTGCATGGGGTCTGCGAGACATCGCGAATGGACGCGGGAAGGGGGGAATGCTGAGGGGGCTGCAGCACCCCCATCTGCGAGGCTCCATTAGCACCTGCAACCACCCCCCCCCCCCGCCGCCCCAAAGGCGGTGCACCTATAGTGGCGTGCCAAAGTTTCGCCGCTGCGAGGCTCCACTATCACCCCCCCCCCAGCGCGTCACAGTTTTGCCGCTGAGTGAGTGTGTGTGTGTGAGGAGCTCCCCGGATTGGTCAATCACTATACTCAGGAAGAAAACAATGGAAAAAGAGAAATGTCCAACGAGGCGTTCTGGGGCAGCATAGACAGGTCTTTTCTGTGTTAGAGTTTTACTCGCTACAGGGTGTACTTTGAGGGTTTGTGACTCTGCAGACCGTTTACATGCAGAAAAACCTTCATAACACAAGGGGACGGGTAATAACCGGAAAAGCATGACATGGGACCTTTAAGACAATTCATTTTTGTAATACAACTTTTATGAAATATTATGTCTATATGTGTGAATTAAGCATTTTCTTATCAAATATGTTTTATTTACGGAGTATTTCAGAACAGATCTGAGAACATTTGGTAAATCCAGGTTAAAAGTTATTGTTTTATTTTGTTTGCTTATTCAAATCAAGTTTTTACAAGTTTTCTGACGTTTCATGTCTAAATATGCAAATGAGGCTTTCTGTGATCCTAACTGTTGGTGAATTCAGGAGAAATCTACAGACCCAAACAGACAAAGTTAGTGAAATAAACTCCTGCGTTTTAGCTGCTTTCTTACCTCTAACAATAACAGTGCAGAACATCTAATACACTTCACTAAGAATCCAGAACAATACAACTGCAGGAGTATGGATAAAGCCAGATGTTTGCATGCATTTGGAGCAGATTTGGGCAGAATCCAGCAGAGTGGATCGTGCTGTTCATCCTATGGAATCTATATGTAAAGAAACAAGTCTAAATATTTAAGATAAAGCTGTGAAACAATCTCAATAATTGGCAGCAAAAATGTAAGGTTTTTTTAATTGGAATAAAAGGATACATGTTGAGATAGGAAGTTCTAATATCTTAAGAGAAGAGCTTGAATATTAAAAAATACAAACTCTTTTGGCTCCTTCCTGTCTTTCTATGGTTCTTTCTTGGCTTTGTACTGGCTATCTTCTAGCTCTATTCAGGTTTTTGGAGTTTTTTCTAGCTCTATCCCTGATCATTTTCAGAACCTGAAGGCTCTACGGACTATCTTCTGGTTCTCCTCTGGATCCATCCACTATCTCTTGTCTCTGTCCAGTGAATTACACTTGTGTTTCTGGAGCAGGTAAAGCATACAACAGATACTTTCAGCATTATCGGAGCACGAAGTGGAAGCTTGGATGAAACACAGAGGACTTCTAAACAATGAACACCCGCAACTTAGAAGAAATAAAGTTGGGTTTTATGCGTTCTAATATTGCAATGCAAACCCATGATGTAATGACAGTAATTAAGAATAATTGAGTCATTAAATGCTCATTTCAGTGGATTTAATCAAACAAAACATAAACATATTGGACATGGCCTCAAGACTGAAACCTCTTCACATTCTGTTGAAATAGTCAATTACTAGCCATATCTTACACATTGCTGTTTTGAATCATTAATATGTGGATGACAGTTGAACTGGATGATGTAACATTTATGCCATCTGCTGGAAAGAAGACGTATCGCTCTGTTGGCGTCGTTTGGACAACAAAAACAGAGTGAAGCTCTCATTTCATAAACAATCTTTGAGTACAGACCCCGTCCTGCAGAGAGCACACAACCCAACAGCACGTTGTTGGTCTAGCATCACTTTACAAAACGTTTGCATTAAGACACTAAGACTAGCTGGTCCATTGTAAAGGTCAGTCCACCTTAAATGAGCAGTGGGTGATCAGCAGGTGAAAGGCAGGACACGGGAACTTGGTCCTGAGGAGATGTAACGATTATTAAACAAGAAATAGTCGAGTCAAGGGGTCAAAGAAATGAACATTTGTGATCATTAGCGAATCGGTTGCAGGTGGGTGAAGTCAGGCTTAGGGAGTAACGTATCACATGTAACGGCATTAGGTCATCAGGATACAAAAAATAGACAAATGTATTCCCTTACAGTTACAGAAGCAAAAACAATCAGATAACAGGTACATTTATGTAAAACAGGGCTCATTAACAGGATAGCAATGATACTAAACATTTAGAAATAAAGAACAATACATCAAATCATCCTATATCTCTATATGGAAACTTGGAACCCTCAATCCAAAATAAAATGGTTCATCAACAGTCAGTGGTTAACGTATGAATCAGAAAATCAGTATGACAAAAACATTAAACATATTGTCCACTTATGTTGATAAAGATGTTTATTTAAGTCTTATATGGATGTTGTGCGACAATGTTAAAGGGCCCATGTCATGCTTTTCTGGTTATTACCTGTCCCCTTGTGTGTTATGAAGGTTTTTCTGCATGTAAACGGTCTGCAGAGTCAAAACCCTCAAAGTATACCCAGTAGGGAGTAAAACTCTAACACAGAAAAGACCTGTCTATGCTGCCCCAGAACGCCTCGTTGGAGATTTCTCATTTTCTATTGTTTGCTTCCTGGGTTCTGTGACGTGTGAATACCCAAATCAACAACAAATGACCGGATTGGCCCAAATGGACCAATCCGCGGAGCACCTCACACACCAGGATCCCTTGGCTAACTAACAGGGAGTCCCTGAACGCTGGTAATAGACGAGTTGGGATGGCGGAGAAATGCTCTCCGCAGACCCATTCTCACAGCGTTATAAACCTTTTTCTTACTCAATATCAAGCCACACCTATTGTTTTTACTTCGGCTGTGAGTGTTTGTGTGTGCTCAGGATGAGTTTCGCTTGTTCTCGCTGTATCGTCGACCCGGAAGCCTGTCTGCTACTCCCAGCAACGAGCCTCGCAACGTCCCGACCAATCAGAGCACACTGGGCTCACAGGGAGGGGGGGGCAGGAGCTCCAACAAGCCGTTTAGGAGAGAGAGTGAATACACATACTATACAGAGATGCTGTGAGAAACCAATGTGATTTTGGAAAATTGCACAATTTAAATCTATTCTCGTAGACCTCAACAATGGAAATATGATCAGTAGAAATGGCCATGACATGGGCCCTTTAATCCAGTCAGACAGATTTTTCTCATGTGTGAACTGTCATAAGACTTATTCATTGTCCTCTCCATCAGCTTCTGTTTCCATGTGTTCAGCTGAGCTGCTGATTGGAGGCTCTGCCTCTCCGTTATCCTCAGTTTGAATTTCATTAAGCTGTGAGGACTGACGACCAACACACTTGTGTCTTTTGAAATCAATACACCATTTAAATCTTTTGTCACAAACATTGCAGCTGTATATTTTCTGTCCTGTGTGGATTCTCATGTGTGCCTTTAAATGTTCACTCCGTGAAAAAGCTTTCTTACAGACTGAGCAGCTGAATGGTTTCTCACCTGTGTGGACTCTCATGTGTCTCTTTAAATCTGTATTCTGTGAAAAAGCTTTCTTACAGACTGAGCAGCTGTGTGGTTTCTCTCCTGTGTGGACTCTCATGTGTGCCTTTAAATGTATATTCTTTGAAAAAGCTTTCTTACAGACTGAGCAGCTGAATGGTTTATTTTCAGCACTACGGCTTGAATCACTGAAAGATTCATGTCTATTTTTCAGTGAGTTTGAGCCTGATGCAGGTTCTTTGGTATCCTTCCAATCAGCGCTGTCTTCAGTGTCAGGTTCAGAAGAGTCTCCAGTGTCGTCCTCAGTCTTTGGTTGTATACTGCTCTCTGGATCTGAGTTCCTGGCTGGTTCTGGTCCTCGACAGTCATCTCCATCAGCTTCTGTTTCCTTGTGTTCAGTTTGTCTTTGATGAGGCTGTGAGGACTGAGGTTTCTCTTTATCATCTTCACTCTTCACAGGGTCAGGAGTGAAAGAGGACTTGGTGATATCAGCCTCCTCCAGCTCCTGAAGCTGCTCTCCCTCCTGACTGATCCCGAGTTCCTCCTGCTCCTGCTTAATGTGTGGGGGGGGCTCTGGGTCCTCCTGGTCCAGACTGGTGCTCCACTCCTGCTGGTCAGGGAGAAGCTCTTCTTTAACCTCCACCAGCAGCTGGACGTCTGCAGGAAACAGGAAACACACAGTCAGAACAAACTGTTAAGTATTAGCATTTAAAAATCTAATCACCATTAAAATGGGAGACATTTTGCAGCCCTGATTAATGCCTTTGTTTTTCATATTATCTTTCTTATTCCCACCTATTGTGTATTTGTGTTGGCTCAATTCACCTCGTGTAGCCCAGCCCCTTTCCACTTCCAGTTAAAAATGAAAAAGGGTTTAGGGTCTTCTGGTTTAGCACTAGCTGCAATGTAAACAATGAATTGTATTTGGGATCGTTCACAGATACACTACGCCTACAGTATAGAATGAAAATACTCTGTTACAAATTAAAATCCTGCATTCAAACCTTATTTAAGTAAAAGTACGCAAGTATCATCAGAACATTTTACGGCACCTTCTTATGTAAAAGTAATGATGGTGCAGTAAAATGTTCCCCGTCTGTTTAATTTATGAGGTTTCTTGATTATTTTGTATGTTGCATTTTACTGCTGTACATGTTCAAAGTTGCGCTTGTATAAATGATTATAGACGAGGGAACCTGCTAAATATTAAAAATATGTGTGTTTTTTATATAGAGTACCACTCAAAAGTTTGGACACACCTTCTCATTCAATGGTTTTTGTTTATTTTAATTTGTTTCTACTTTGTAGATGAATACTGAAGACATCAAAACTATGAAAGAACACATATGGAATTATCTAGTTAACAAAAAAGTGTTAAAAAAAAAATCAAGAATATGATTTTTATTTTAGATTCTCCAAAGTAGTCTATGAGGACTATGAGGACCTTGCAACAGCAGTCCGAGATGTCCCAGCACACATCTTCCTGGCAATCCTGGGTGATTTCAACGCAAGGCTTGGACCAGAGGACGCACCCTACCCATACCACGACTCTACCAACCGCAATGGCGCATACCTCATGGCCCTTCTCATGGAACACGAGCTACTGGCAGCGAACACCATGTTCCGGAAAAGAACAGGCAAGAGATGGACCTTCCAAGATCGAGCCACAGGTATGCTACGTCAGTTGGACTACATACTTGTGAGGCAAAAGTGGAGGAACTCCATCCTGAATGCTGAACCGTACAGCACGTTCAGCTCTGTGGGCTCTGATCACCGCATGGTCTCCATGAGGGTGCGACTGAGCCTCAGGGTCCCCAAGCCAAGCCCCAAGATCCGGCATGACTGGAAGGCATTCACAACCGACCCTGGCCTTCAAACCAGGTATACGGAGGAGGTTAGGAAGCGCTTTCGGCAGCTGGATAAGGGAGCGGAGCCCAGCAGCGAATACAGGAGATTCGTTGTTGCAAACGAGGAGGCGACCAGGCTATGTGTGCCCGTGCTGGACAGAGCCAGAACCTCCCTACGGTCCAGACATCCGGAGGTCGTAGCGGCACGGGGTAGGGTGGAGGAAGCACGCCTCAACTTTGAGCTTGAACCAACCTTGGAGAGACGTGGGGTACTGAACGAAGCCAAACAGTTTCTCTTCAGTACCTACGATACCATCAAAGGGGAGGAACTGATGGAGAGTGTGCGAAGAGTGCAGGCAGCGCAAGGTGAAAGGCAATATGGGGAGGCCTGGAGGGTCATCAATGAGATGACTGGGCGGAAGAGGACTAAGGAGGGACAGGTTGAGGGACACAGCCCCGAGGAGAGGGTGACGACCTGGTTCAACCACTTCCAAAGCCTGCTGGGCACAACAGAGGATGGAGCTGAGGAAAGTATACCAGTATTCCTCCAGAACCTGCCCATCGACGATGGTCCCTTCACAGCCAGTGAGCTTGCCAGGGCGAAGTCCACAGTGAGAGAGGGCAAAAGTGCTGGGCCGGATGGCATACCCCCGGAGGTCTTAAAGAACTGTGATCTCGATGACCTCATCCTAGACTTTTGCAACCTCGCTCTACTGCACAACATGCAGCCTGATATATGGTCTCTCTCCAACATCATCCCGGTGCCTAAAGCTGGAGACCTCTCAAAGCCAGACAACTACCGAGGCATCAGCCTGACATGTATCACCGCAAAGGTTTATAACCGGATGATACTGAACAGGATACGGCACGCCATCGACCCTCACCTGAGGGAGAACCAGAATGGCTTTCGAGAGGGGAGAACCACCGTAGCCCAGATCTTGGCACTAAGGAGAATGATCGAGGAGGTGAAAAAGGATAACCTGACTGCTGTACTGTGCTTTATCGACTTCAAAAAGGCATTTGACTCGATCCACAGAAGCACAATGGTGAAGATCCTAGAGGCATACGGTGTCCCTCCCAACCTACTCCGGGCAATAGAGACCATGTACGCAGGAACAAGGGCCAGGGTGGTGACCCCAGATGGCAACAGCGAGGAGTTTGACATCCTGGCTGGGGTAATGCAAGGGGACACCCTAGCCCCCTTCCTCTTCATCATAGTCCTGGACTATGCGCTCAGGAAGGCCATCAGTGGACGAGAGCAGGATCTTGGCTTCACTCTAACACCAAGGAGGTCGAGACGATACCCCACAGTAGTCCTGACAGACCTGGACTATGCGGACGACATCAGCCTGCTCTCCGACAGCGTGGAACAAGCACAGGAACTCCTGAACAGAGTGGAGTTAGAGTGTGCCAAGGTTGGCCTTAGGCTAAATGCCAAGAAAACTGAGGTTATCACCTATAACATCTTACCGGAACATCCACCTCTGACAACAACAGAAGGCACTGTGCTTAAAGAAGTCAAGGACTTCAAGTACCTGGGCTCATGGGTCAACTCAACCGAGCAAGATCTTAAGGTGAGGAAGGCACTTGCATGGAGGGCCCTGAACGGCATGACCAGTGTATGGAACTCCAACCTCCCCCGTCAAATCAAACTCAGCTTCTTCTACGCAACGGTAGAGTCTGTTCTCCTCTATGGCAGTGAATGCTGGACCCTGAAGCCAACACTGCAAAAGTCTCTAGACGGATGCTACACCAGAATGTTGCGAGCAGTACTTAACATCAGCAAGAGTGTACATGTAACCAACAAGATCCTGTACGAGGGAATACCAAGGGTGAGCGAGAAAATTGCAGCCAGGAGAATGAGACTAGCAGGACATTGCCAAAGGCATCAAGAGCTGCCGGCCAGCAAATTGGTGCTGTGGGAACCAACACACGGGCATCGGTCAAGAGGACGTCCCACACTAACATACGTGGACGTACTCAAGGATGACGCAGGAGCACAAAGTACCAATGAACTGGCTAGATGTATGGAGAACCGGGATGACTGGAAGCGACGATGGAGGGCTCGTCTGAGGACGACCTAGAGAGAGTCCCCTTTTGCCTTGATGACAGCTTTGCACACTCTTGGCTTCTCTCAGTCAGCTTCATGAGGTAGACGCCGGGAATGGTTTTCAATTAACACGTGAGCCTTGTCAAGAGTCAATGTGTGGAATGACTTGCCTTCTTAATGTGTTTGAGACCATCAGTTGTGTTGTGCAGAGGTAGGGTTAGTGCACAGTGGAAAGCCCTATTTGACTGCTGTTGTAATCCCTATTATGGCAAGAACCACTCAACCCAGTGAAGAGAAACGACCGTCCATCATCACTTCAGTGTTAATTTTGGCAGCTATTTTTGATTTAGTCTTAAGACGAAAATGGTTATTAGTTTTAGTCGATTTTAGTTTTAGTCGAGCAAAAATCATTACATTTTAGTCAACTTTTAGTCAAAATGTTTTCTCTCTAAACTAATTCAGTTAGGCAAATACAGGAATCTAAAATTGGAATCAAGGTGACTATCAAGTGTTGAAATTAGTAAAGCAACATTTTACTCTCTTAACACTTTACTTGTGTAATATCTAGGGCAGATCTCTGTGTGCCGCTGCAGCGTCTGTTAGGCCCCGCCCCCCGCACACAGAGAGACACAGGGAGATCGCTCTTCTGGAGTGAAGAGAGCGGAAATAATGATATTGCAAGTTAGAAACGTAAGATGCATTTTGACAGACAAGACCCTGCATTTTGAATGTCCGATAGTCCACCATTAACACCTTAGTCTCGTCAACGAAATATACATTTCGTCATAGTTTTTATTATCAAGAATCTGTTTTTAGCTCGTCATCGTCTCGTCTGAGCTATGTAAAAAAAGGTCGTTGACGAACATTTTTCGTCATAGTTTTCGTTGACGAAATGAACACTGCATCACTTTAAGAAATGAAGGCCAGTCGATCCGGAAAATGTCAAGAACTTTGAATGTATCCTCAAGTGCAGTCGCAAAAACCATCGAACGCTATGATGAGACTGGCTCTCATGAGGACCCCCCCCGGGAAAGGAAGAGCAAGAGTTACCTCTGCTGCAGAGGATCAATACATCATTTGCTGGTGTCACTGTTGGTGATTTATTCAGAATTCAAGGCACCCTTAACCAGCAGGGCTACCACAGCATTCTGCAGTAGCCAGCAAAATATAAATCATATTCTGGATTTTTTTACACTTTTCTGTTTACTAGATAATTCCATGTGTTATTTTATAGTGTTGATGTCTTCAGTATTAATCTACAAAGTAGAACCAATTTAAATAAATAAACAACTTAGAATGAGAAGATGTGTCCAAACATTTGACTGCGTCTAATACTAGTGTATATCTCTGAAAATATATATTCTGTGTATATATATATATATATATATATATATATATATATATATATATATATATTATAAATACATGTTGGCAATAATTGATTGATGAGATTTTACATTAATTTATATTAATGTTTTAATTACTTACCCTATTCTTTATCAAGTAACATTTTAGATGTGTTTAATTTATTATTGAACATATTTATTCATTGATTTTTTTCATGAATTATTCTCCTGCAATTTGAATTAATCCAAAGTATTGTTTTTATTTGCTTTTTACACATTTAAAAAGAAAAGGTGAATAAACAATCACATTAACACTAAATGATCAATTTATGTCACATTTAATCAACTAGTGCCTACATGTATCAGGGTTTCCCACACATAGACTTTACTTGGGCCGCCCAGGTATATTAACGGCCGTCCGAGTATATTTCACGACCCATTTCGTTTTTTAAATTAATTTGTATTCGTCCGCGACCATGACGCCATCTGCGATCGATTAACTTGTGGACAATGATCCCTCACTCTACGCCTCCTGTACCCAGGCCCGGACTGGCCATCGGGAGGAACGGGGGGGTTTCCCGATGGCCTGGCCTGTTAAGTGGCCTGCTGGCCTGAGGATTTGTGTGGGTCTGCCTCACACAGGGTGACTGGCTGTCTACATGATGTGGCCTGCCGACATGGCCACTGTCATACAGATCATAAATCAAAGCCCTTGATTGTGTGTCATTCAAGCTCGGGATAACTACAGCTCAAAGGCCGGTACTACGAATCCAGTTCAACAGACCCTGGATATGTTTGAGTTAGCTGGCTTACCTAATCCAAAACAAACGCGCTCTCGTTAAGCGGTCCTACGACACTGGCTATCAACTCGGTAACTCAAGCCAGGGTTTCTCTGTCCGGCTGAGTGCGCATTCACATGAAAGGGGCGGGGCTAGCAACATTTGACCAATCACAAACATGGATAAGCATACTGACAGTGCAGCGTCATACTTCCTGAATGAAAAGTCAACTATAATATTAGACATATGAAGAAGTTCAACTTTAAACATCCATGACTTAAACACTTTATCCAGGATAAAAGCCACATAGTTGCAGCTGCAAGGTGAATACAGCTGGTATCAGGTGAGGTTAAGGACTCTGAGTGTTTAGATAGTTAACTTAGTCTAAGTTATCAGTGGGTCTCAAACGGTTTGGTCACCATTTATGTAAACACATATTTCCATTTGAGGGGGGAGTGATTAGTAAAATTTGCATGAATTAAAAAAGAAAAAGTTAATTAGGTGAAAAAAGGTAAGATACACTTTTAAAACTTGTTGAGAGCTAAAACTAGTCTTTGCTGCTGCCAAGTGGAGCAGGGGGGAGAGGAGGGAGAGGGGGGAGAGGAGGGAGAGTGGGGAGACAGGTGAGGCTGATTCAGGAGCCCAGACACACTCACAACTATAAATGAACCAAAAATAAATAAATAACTTTCAGTGTTTTTATGATTATTGAAATGTATACAGTTCTGTTTCATATGGGTGTTCCCATAGATCTAGTCTCTTTATTTCCCCCTCAAAATGCACCAGATTGATGCATTTAACTCCAAAATTAAAAAACAAATCTTACCGGGGGAGCATGCCCCCGGACCCCCCCTAGAGGATTTGAGGTCCACCCCCACTTCATATCACATGGACAGGTTCCTAAATACATTTAAAAAATGTTTAAATAGTAACCCATGTCCATATGTTTATTTGTGGGTAGTAGATTTAAACTATAGGGCTATCACTGTGGGCAGCAACGCTGTAAATATTCACAAATAAATCCAGCAAAATGGCACAAAAAAAACTGGTAGTGGCCTGGCTGGGTGTATAATTTCCGGCCTGAATTATTGTCTCGGTCCTGCCTGTACCTGTTCGCTCTGCCATCGCGTGAAGGGTCTGCTCACAAGCGACCAACAGAAAGGTTAATGTTAATGTTGTTGCACATCACAAAGCCACGTCACACACACCCCCCCAAAGTATATTTCAGATCTGTGGGAAACACATATTTAAAGAGCCTGTGACAGCATCCCAACAACTGTTGTGCAATGAAATATTGGGCTACTAGTAATCTCGAACCGTCAGCTTAAAAAAGAAGGTGCGATACCGTTCCGATAAATATTAATAATTTCGAACATCGCGGGGAAATTCCTTCGACTCATTCTGAAGTTTTGGCGTAAGCCGGAAGTGACGTCAATGCGGGAACGCTTCACTGTGCTGCGAGCGAGCGAAACACGGACAAAGTGTGTTGTCATCCGTAGAAATGGTTCGACAACCTTTAAACGCGATGTATTTTTTAGGAGTGTGTGTGTGTGTGTGTGTGTGACCAAGCTACTTCAGTGTTTACTGCTACTCCGCCATTATTTTAAAACAGAATCGTTATTTAGTCAAACTCCGTTAATAAAATAGTTTAAAAGCCATTCCACATTGTTCAAACGTTGTAGATCGAGAGGTATTGTAAGAAATTAAAATCAATATTGAATGACTTCTGAAAACAGATCCGTTTAAAGTTTATTTTGAAAAGCTGTATTGAAAGACGATGCCGTTGACAACAATGACCACTTCCGGTTTTACGTTAACAACGATTACAGCCGTTAAAATGCATTAAATAAAAAGTCATGAAAGAGAGTATGAGGAGAAAAGGCTTGTGGAGTGATGCAATGAAGACACTACGGCTAAATCCTCTGTTTTACGCGATATCGGACACAAGAAGAAAGCGGTGGAGCTAACGGGAGAGGGTTTTTGTCGCTCTCTTTCCATCGCTGCAACTTCGAGACAACATCACTGCTGTTGTCCCACTACGCCTCTGTTTGTTTCATTACCACGCTACTTAATTAAAGTAACCAATTTGACCCTTTTCAGAGACTCCATTGTCTCTTATTTTTAAACTTCTTCCTGGACGCGAGAGAACCAACACGGATCTACAGTATCTCACGATCGTCGGGCGGGTTGCCGTCTCCACTGTCCGACTCGGAGTTAGTTTCATCCGATTCAGAGGCATATGGTTCGAATCTATAGGGCATATAGCCAATATCGTCTACTACGATGTCATGATTATCACTTTCCGATCCTTCAGCCTCATATGAGCTCTCAGACACGTTCAATATTAAGCTGTCATCGCTTGCTGTTGTGTGCGCCATCGTGCGTTTGCATGCAGATGCTGGGATCCGGGACGGTGCAGCTGGAGCTCTTTGCCCGCAATGACGTCACACATCATTTGGCGGGATTTAAAGAATCGCCGAGAAGATCCAGAATATGGTCAACATTGAAGGGAAGATTAATGGTTATCAAAGTACAAATTTCCCAAATCACTTCAGTAACGGTTTCAAGGGGACAATATTTACACAAATTAATGGGTTTGGATGATGGGGGAAATCCGTGTCACAGGCTCTTTAAATCAGTAAATTAAATGGCATATTATTCACGTATGTATTTTTATAAATATATTTATTTTGGTAGGTTTGCTCTTCCGTAATAAATTATAATTGTTATAATAAAGTACATTTGTCTAATAATACTTACATACTTTTACTTAATTAAATAAGATATGAATGCAGTACTTTAACATGTAATGGAGTATTTTCACAGTGTGGTGTTTGTACTTTTACTTCAGGATCTACTACCTGCAGCAAGTGCTATGAAAGAGTCTAAAGTGTTATTAATGTGATAATAAAGTGTTACTGAAGAGTTTAAAGTGTTAATTAAGAGTAAAGGGAACAGACCTGCTCTGTGTATCGGAAGCTGAGGCTGTAAAACAGCGTCCAGTAGTTTCTGGAGTCTCTCGTTCTCCTCTTTGGAAAGAGACAGCTCCTCCTCGAGCTCTGCTATCGTTTTTTCAAACAGAGCAAATATCTCTTCAGCAGCAGCAGTGAATCGCTTCTTCTTCAACGACAGCAGCATTTGGACTTTACTCATGTTTACTAGATCACCTTTTCCTGCAAACTCCGTTAAACACACCGTTTCTCTCTCCATCAAACTCTCAATCTGACTAGTGTTGCTAACGTGTTTCCAGCTAGCATGCTAAGCTAGCTCCTATAGTCCGAGGTAAACGCTCCAGAAAAAAGAGCACAGAGTCCATTCGGAGGTTTATCCAGACACACAGATGATGGATCAGTAGTGCTGGCGCTCACACACACTTTCTCAGGAACACAGAGAGAGAGAACCGTAGCGACGAGACGCCACATGGATCCAGGTTAGAAAGAGCTGGGAACTTCACTTCTTCTTCTTCTCTCGGTTTTTGGCGGATTGCAAACAACTTTAAGGTGCATACCGCCACCTACTGTACATGAGTGTGAATCACCATATCATTCCATCTCTTAACTCATGGACGTATATCTATGATCTAATCAAAACCGAAAATAAATAAAACAATCATCTATGATCTATTCTGACCTAATGTTAAATTATTTTTCCCACCCCAGTTTCACTCAGGAAGGTAAACAGTGCCTTTCTGGTAGCTCTTACTCCCTCTCCTTCTGTTCGCAGAATACCAACCACATTCCACTCCCTCTCTGCCTCTGTCACTTTATCCTTTAGTTTTTCTCTTTCAGCTTCATAGATGTCACAATGTAATAAGATATGTTCTATATTTTCTTTAACTCCACAGTTCCTACACTTGTCACTTTCCCCCATGACATCAGTGGCGGAGCCAGGACATTTTCAGTGGGGTGGCCAGGGTGGAACCAGTGATCATTTTGGGGTGGCATTGAAATCCCTATTATATGAACATAAAAATACATCTCACTATAAAATAAGGGGTTATTTAAGGCACCTACAACACACCTCTACATTATTTGGGATTAAACTAGTGGTGGAACAGATCAAATAATATTCAGTATATCTAACTATTTTTTTCTTATTCCCACAGGCAAAGTAACAACGAAGCTTACATTATACAAATGTAGTGCAATATACAGACTGTTTAGCTTATGGTGATCAGCAGCCCTATGAGCTCATTCTCTCAGTGTATCATCAGGAATACAGAGACACACACATCATTTAAATAAGAGTTTTTAAATTCAATTATTGGTTAAGAATAAACATCTTAAAGTAAATAACAATAAACAATAGCCCTTAACCCTGTAAGGCCCCCGGTTGTAATTTTACAACATCACTTTAAGCTATCCTAAAAAGTCAGTAAATGTTTTTGTTTTTTTAAAAGACTACATTTACATAGTCAAAAGGTCCTTTTGTTCAGCCTCACAATGCTATTGGGTAGTAAATGTGTTTATCGGTCCTGCCCTCTGGCCTTACATATAAGACTAACATTCCTGACAATAGATCTCAATAGTCATCTTTTATGGTGTAAATGCCTTTTTAATAATAACATTTTTGAATGGAACATTCTCAACACGAATGCATCAATCCAAATAAATCTAACTTAAATATGTGGGAAAATACTGTGTTTGAAATGTATAATTGAAATGAGATGTTAGCTTTTTGTTTTGATATATATATATATATATATATATATATATATTGTATTCCAGTCTCCCTTCAGATATGTCAAGTGGCATGTAATTCAACACAATGGAGGCGTGTGGCGCAGTGGATAGAGCCTTGGTGTTGGGATCAGGGGGTCACAGGTTCAAACCCCACTGCAGTCAGCATGTCGTTGTGTCCCTGAGACACTTAACCCCAAATTGCTCCTGTGGGGATTGCCCACAGTATTCAGTATGTAAGTCGCTTTGGATAAAAGCGTCTAAAAAGTAACATGTAACATGTAGGAATGCTGCTCACCTCCTTCAAAGTGAAATTAAAAACCTCTGCATTTTCTTTATAGATATCAACAGAACTTAATGTCAGCTTGTAAAAAAACAACATAAAAATTATTATTTACAAGGGACTACGCTTAGCTAACAGACTAATTTCCACCACTCATGGACCACACTCACCTTTTCTCTTGAAATACTGGGTGACATACTGTCGCCCTTTAGTCCCTCTCTCTTTTCTTTCTCTCCTTTCTTTCTTTTTGAAAGCCTGACTTTGTGAGTCGTTGAGACATGGTGTTGTACCCTTAAAAAGGGAAATAGTGAGTGAGAGAAGTGAAGACATACAATCACGCAGCTCCCGCCTTCACTCGTCTGAATCGAGCCATCTTTATAATGAAGCTTGTACATTTACAATGAACACTCTCAAATTTCAGGACCAATAATTATGACAAAATTCTCCTTTATCTTTAGCTCTTTAACAGTGGTAAAACAACATCTGTATGGACATGTGAATGTAACAGTGCCTAGCTTAGCTGCTAACAACATGACAAACGGTCAGATTCAGGGCACCACAAGGTATACAGCAGCTAGCTTCAATGACCACAAAGTTAGCCAGAATTAGCAAGAACCTTCAAACAATACAACAAAGTGCAAAATACACACTTTCCTCTCACAACGAACCACGGTGATGTAATACAGATTATATATATAACATGGGTTGATAGATTTATAGTGCTTTGTATACTGTAATAATCACCTTAAAAAGGTAAATAGTGAGTGAGAGAAGTGAAGACATACAATCACGCAGCTCCCGCCTTCACTCGTCTGAATTAGTGATGTGTCGGTCGCGAACGAGCCGGCTCAAAGAGCCTTAACTTTTTGTTAAGTAATACAAGACAGAATGATATGATGATCTCCGCGCTACAGCTGCTCCGTGCATGCATGCAGTGACATGTAATATCCAAGGATTAGAGACTGTTGGATGCTGCTGTACTGAGCATTGCAATACATTTATTTGTATTGTGTTTTTTATGATTAGAGACGGTTGGATGCTGCTGTACTGAGCATTGCAATATATTTATTTTCACTATGTTATTTATTTATGATTATCCTTAGGCTCAGCAAAGATTTGATGTCAGCTGTTGGTGTCTTTTTTTTCTATAGTTAATACTGAAATAGAGCCCTGCTGTTTTGTCAGGGCCTTTTCTTTAAATCAAATTTTAAAATGTCGATACAGTAGCCCCTTTTTTTAAATGTCTATGCTTAAGTTTTTATAGGTGTTGCTATCTGCTTTGTGTAGTGTGGTTCTACAAGCAAGTCAGTGCATTCATGAGGTGAAGAGAGAGATACAAGGGTCTGTCAATGCAATGAAAACAATTGGCCACAGCAAATCATTGATATTAAACATGTAATTTTTTACTTTTGAATACTTCAGTACAAAGGATGTATTGAATCATTTAAGTGATATATGTGTACACATATAAATCATTAGTAAAAACAGGGCTACATTTGATTGAATTATAAAAGTTATAATATGTGGTAAACTGAAGAGCCGTTTGGGAGCCGAAAGAGCCGGCTCTTCTTGGTGAGCCGAGCCAAATGATCCGGCTCACCAAGAAGAGCCGGAATTCCCATCACTAGTCTGAATCGAGCGAGGAAGAGTGCAGTGATCCGCCCACTGGAACCCCAAGGCATTACCAACAGATTAACGCACAATCAACCCATACAGCAGGATACATTTATCTCTCAGAATTGACTATTCTTGTCTGTCACAATGGCACACACGTAAGTACTAGCATCCCTGCTCACATGCTCTCACTCTCTGCTAGAAAGTGCCGTTTGGAGGCGGAGGCGGAGGCGGGACCAAACCATTACATGTAAATAGAAGGGGGTGTACAGAGGCTTTGGATAATTAACTTTTGGAAGAAAATAAGTTAAATGAATTGAAAGGTTACTTAAACATTTTTTTCTTAATGTTCTAAAATTGTTTGGGCCCCCGTGGTGAGGGTGTTTGGGGTGGCCAATAGGGTGGCCAGGATCCAGCCACCCCCCAGCTCCGCCACTGCAGGACATACAGTGTACCATTCAATGCTGTGTGATTTATTCTGAGTCTAGCTATCATGATTTCCTCCCTTCTGTTTCTTTCTTTATAAATATGAATTGTAATTGTCTTTTGTACTTTGTGATACTCTTTGCCTTTCTGGTCTTTCTCCCACCTTTTCTGCCAGATCTCCATCCCTTTTTTCTTAACTGCTTTTCCTTCTCCTTCTCCAAGTTGAACTGGTAATGTTATTTCCTTTTGTAGTGCACTTTTTGCTCATTTATCAGCACACTCGTTCCCTTTCACCCCCTCATGTGCAGGCACCCAGCAGAACTGAAGATCTATTCCGCCTCTGTGAAGTCTGAACAGGCTATGATTCAGTTCTATGAGAATGTCTTCTCTGACAGTTGTTGTTGACTGTATGCTTTTTAATATGGACAATGAATCTGTGCATATCACCAGCCTATCTGGTCTGACCTCTTCAACCCACTGTAATCCTATTATTACTGCCAGCATTTCTGCTGTATACACTGATAATTGATCAGACGCTCTTTTTGAGATCAATATTTTAAAGTCTGGGATGTATACCAACTCCAACACACTCTTCCTTGTTCTTAGAACCATCTGTGTATATTTTGAGGTAATTGTGATAATTATTCCTGAGGTACATACTTGTTTTGATTCCTACTTCATTTATTTGCCACTCTCTTTTCTTTTCTACAATACTCATATCTATATTTACTATTGGAAAAAGCCATGGCGGTACACTACTGAATGGATTTGATGGTGTAAACTCTAACTCATGCATGCCGTATGTCCTTATCTTTCCTTTACTTGTCCATCCAAACCCATGCCCCTGGAACTTGGAATATTCCCAGCAATCCTGTAATGTTTTGTTTGTGATATTTCCTTCCCCACTTCCTTTTAACCCGACTCAATAAGCAGGAGCAATGTTCTCTCTTCTTAGCTCCATTGGAGTCTCTCCTGCTTCAACTAGTATTGCATTAATAGGATTGACTTAATTGCTCCTATTAACAACCGTAACGCTTTATATTGTAATCTATCAATTTTTTGTAATGACGTTTTTGCTGCTGCTGCATATATTATACACCCGTAATCCAGTGTTGTCCTCATAATTGCCCGATAGATGTCAATTAATGCCTGTTTGTCTGCCCCCAGTCACATCCAGCCACCGCTCTTAATAGGTTCAGAACTTTTTGGGATTTTTTTTCAAATGTTTAATATGAGTTTTCCATGTACATTTACTATTTAACCATAGCCCCAGATATTTAAATTCATTGACCTCACTCATCGGCTTTCCATATAATGTAAGCTTCTCAGTCTCCATCTTGCATTTATTAGTCAATTTCATGAAGCAAGATTTGCTTGCTGACAGCTTGAAACCCCAGTTCAATCAGGAGAGACGGTTTTGATGAAAGAATACATATTTATTGCCAGGAATACACAAATGAATGTAATGGAGTTTTGGCAATTAGGCCCCGTTGTGCAGGAGTATCATTCGGGAGGGGAGAACCGATCCGATGAAACCCCCCGGGGTCTAGACACTGGTGGTGGTGAATGGATAGTTGGGTTCGGTCTGAAGGGGAGGGGCTTAGCTTGACCCTGGATTCAGAGGGACAGGAGGTGAAAAGGGGTGGAGGAGGGTTGCGTCGAGTCACCTGAAATGACAGCTGTCAGAGGGGAGAGCAGATTTAAAAGGTTTAGCGGAGCGCTATGATTGGCTTTTGAGAATAGAGCGAAGTGATTGGTTAAGCTGGGAAGTGACACCCCCGATCACTTATTGAGAGGAGAGAGAGTAGTAACATAGACATAGTGAATGAATGAGTAAAGAAGGTCTTCCTGGTTGAACTTACGCTGAGCTTCATTTGTATGACCCCTTCTCCACTAGCTTTGCATATCTTCTCAAACACATATGGAACATTTCTTCCCCTTATCCATATGGCCCCGTCATCTGCATACAGCGCAGATTTGATGCATCCGTCCAAATGACTGAATATGTCATTTATCATAATGTTAAATAATATCGGGCTGATTGAACTCCCTTGAGAAATATCTTTTTCTCTACTGAACTCTTTTGAAACCTCTGCCCCTACTTGAACTCTGAATTTCCTGTCTGATAAAAAAGCCATGATCCAGTTAGACATTCTCCCTCCAACACCCATTTCACTTAATTTGATGAGTAACCCATCCCTCCACATAGAGTCATAAGCCTTTTCAATATCAAAATGTACTATTGCCATAACCTCTTTCATTTTCAGTGTCTTTCCACCTCATTGCTTACTCTAACCAAAGCATCTATTGTGGATCTTCCTTTACGAAAACCACTCAGTAACCCTCTTTGTTCTAAGACGTGTGATAGTCTATGCACTATCATCTTCTCCATCCATTTACACAGGTGTGATGTCAATGCTATGGGTCTGTAGTTATTGGAATTAGAAGGATCCTTCCCTGGCTTATTAAATGGCAACATGACTGCCGTTTTCCAACTAGTTGGCAAGACTCCGTTTCTCCAGATTTTATTAAATAGTCTCAGGACTAATTTGAATGTTTCCACAGGTAATTGCCGGAACATGGCATAGCATAACTGATCTTGTCCTGGTGCTGAGTATCCTGTACCTTGTAAAGCTATTTTAAGTTCTGATATGGAAAAAGTCTACATCAAGAGCTGAATTATCATCCCGTCTCTTTTCCCTCACATTTTCATTTTCTCTTAATACACACTCTTTTTGCTGTCTATGTTTGTCATCAAGGTGCTCCCCACTATGCACCGCAGCAAATGCCCTACCTAAACATTCTGCCTTCTCTTCATCTGAAACTGCCACTTTCTCCCCATCAATCAAAGCGGGAATTTTAACCGACTTCCTTTTCCCATTCATCCGTTTAAACATAGACCATACATCCCCTAACTACTCCTCTTCCAATGGTGGAACAAAACTCTCTCCATGAAGTTTTTTTGTGTATTTTACTGTTTTACGGGCTACTGCCCTTTTTCTTTGATAATCTGAAATATTGTCTTGTGACAAGTTTTTCTTTAAAGACCTAAATGCCTTGTTTCGTTCTTTAATAGCTCTGCTACATTCCTCATTCCACCACTTTCTTCCTACCCTCTGTTGATCTTTTAGGTATAGTTTTATTTGCTGCTTCTTTAATGTGCATTGTGATTGGATTTGAGCACTCCTCTATACTTCCTTCTAATGCTAACAATTGTGCTGACTCCTTACAGCAAAGCCTAAATGATTGCAGTCAGCTTTACCAAAGCACCACCTGGTAAATACACTCCCTTCCTGTCTACATACATTTGTGTTGATGATTGTGAAAACTGGGTAATGATCACTTCCTATGGTAGAGTCACTTTTTACATACCATTCACATGATTTAACTAAACTATCCGTCACAAGTGTGAGGTCCAAACATGATTGTGTCCCCCTATTCACGTCTATTCTTGTTTTTTGTCCATCATTAAGGCAAAACAGTGATCTTTCCTCTAGCATTTCTTCTACGACATCCCCATTACTGTCTGTTTGACTGCTTCCCCAAAGGCTGTTGTGAGCATTAAAGTCACCACACTTCCCTTCTATGAGCCGTCCCTGCTATTGTCTGTAAGGTTTCAATGTCCAGATTTTTACACGGGTTATAGAAATTGATAAGCTTTATGTTCCCTTCTTTCCTTGGGCTGCATATTTCTATTATGACACATTCCTTGTCGTCAGGGGATGGGACTACCCTATAGGCCAGCCCATCCTTTATGAAAGTAACACACCCTCCACCATTTTGATTGCTACTCTATCATATCTTATAGAGCTGAACCCTGGAATCACAAAGTCTAGATGAGGTTTTAACCAAGACTCTTGCACACAAATTACATCTGGCATGTTTGTAACTCATAGACATATTTTTTAAACTCCTGTCCATTAGCTATGAGGCTTCTAGCATTCCACTGGAGTATGTGAATTACCATTAACAACGTGCTAACCCTCATCCTGGTTGTCCGTTTCTCCCACATCTTTTGTTGCTAGTAATTCATGTATCTGGTCTGCTTTTATATCTCTAATGTTAAGGAATTTCTCCGCTGCCTGCACTATGGTTTTGATTCTGTCACTTTTCTTCTTCATCTGTGCTGCAACATTAATGGTATGGCAGATGAAGGCCATAAAGTTGACTTTCTTTACCACGAGAATGCTATCATCTTCTTTATTTTTCACAGGTACTTGGCTTGGATTTGTAAACTGACTTTCTGTAATGTTGCTACCACTCTGTACTATATTTCTTTGAACCCTTCCACTAAGAGCTGATTGTTTGCTTCCGTTTCCCTTACCTTCTTTTAAGCTTCTGCATATGAGACCTTACTAAGTACTTTGACCCTCTGAGCTTCTCTGGCTTCTCTCTGCACTACACATCCACCAAACGCCGCACTGTGCTCTCCTCCACAATTACAGCATTTCATCTTGGCCTCTTTTTCACATTTCCCATACTCATGTTGGCCTCCACATCTCGCACACCTTAGTTTTCCTTTACACTGCTTTGCTGTGTGTCCCATTCTTTGGCATGCATAGCATCTTAGTGGTTTTGGGATGAATTCCCACACACTGTAGTTCATGTATCCTATTAGCACAGATTTCGGTATATTTTTCTCAAATTGAATAACTACTGAAAGTGTTTCCTTCAATGTACCATCTCGTTTGTACGGAGCCCCTAAAGGTTCATGGAGAGAAAAAAAAAGTATCTTGTGCGCACGAAATACTATTTCGTGCGCACAAGATAGTATTTTGTGCGAACGAGAAAGTATTTTGTGCGAACGAGAAAGTTACCGGTGCGCCAAGTAGGAAGTGGAGCACAGAGGAGACAACCGTTTCATTGCAGACTGTTATGTTTATGTGGAGAAATGGCAGTGCATACATTATTTGAGATATATTTCAAACTCGGACTTCATTTCGGGACATTTTGGCCAGGGGATTAGAGCTATTTGTTTAAGCACCGGATTCGCAAAACAGAAGAGTCTGTAAACCAGTCTGCTTTGATCTATGAATTCCTGTCCGTGACGTCAAAATAAAAGCGGGAAGGATTTCTTCTTTTTGGTTTTAAGATGCGATTGGCATCCGGACGTTGCCTTACCGCCTACTACTGGATAAATATTAAAACCACTCTTTCCAAAAAAAACTATTATAACTCCAGAAAATACTCATAAAGGAAAAAGGGAAAATAAATAAACATCATTAAGCTAAACAGGTCGCAGGTACACAAATCAAATATCTGTATAGCAATTACAAATGTTTGGCATATCTGAAGCTAACGTTCTTGCAGGATTCGTGCTGTTCGGAGTTTGCATCCTCGTGGTTGATTGACTTTTTGTAAGCTGCAGAGGTGGAATAAGTACTCAGATCTTGTACTAAAGTAAAAGTAGAAGTACTCAGATCTTGTACTTGAGTAAAAGTAGAAGTACTCGAGTGTAGGAATACTCTGTTAGAGTAAAAGTCCTGCATTCAAGATGTTACTGAAGTAAAAGTACAAAAGTATTATCATCAAAATATAATTAAAGTTCCAAAAGTAAAAGTACTCAATATGCAGATCGACCCATTCAGAATAATATATATGATATGTTTTGATTATAATCATTGATGCATTCATGTGTTTATCACATTTAAATGCTGGACTTATTTGTATTGTGTTGATCATTTCTACACACCGTGGTATTACTATTTTTATTTAAGTTAAAGTGCTGAATACTTTGTCCTTAAGTCGTCAAATGATACTTATATTTGTAAAAGTAATAATAACTGAAAAACGTAATATTCAGAAAAATGTATGTTATACTTTAAATTATAAATCTCAATCCATTAATGCTCAAATGTTGCCTCTGATCAATAGGAAGCAAGTGTACCTTACTTTATATACTGCAGGGCAGCTTGTACATTTCTCATAGGGGCCAATAAAGCTCTATAATTATACATGAACAATTATTTGATTATAAGTATAAAGTAGCAGGAAAAGTAAATACTCAAGTAAATGATGTTTCAGTAACTGAGTAAATGTACTTAGTTACTATCCACCACCACTGCTTTAGGATACAAACAGCTGTTATGAAATTGTTCAGTAGGTGTCATGAAGTGCACGTGATATCTATTTATAAATGGGGAAGAAGACTAAGAGGGAAGAAGCCCGTCACACACACTGTTTGGTTTTTCATACCTTTCATGTTCTTGAAACTGAGGCAAAGCACATTTCAGCATCAAAGAGTACAAGTTATTTTCTCTAGACAACATGTCAACAAAAACCATTGCACAGTTTTAAGAATAATATACTGAAATCAAACAGCTTCTTCAGATAAGCACAATAAAATGTCCACAAAGGGAAACAGCTGTGGGACGTTCATTCCTTCAGAAGAGGGCACTGTGTTGATTTAAAATGGCATAACGGGTGCCATCAAACAAACAGATCTCTTTGAATAGTGGCATTAATAATATGTTTGAACTTACTGGAATGTACGGTGACCCTGAAGTGCAAAACACCACAGCATTTCAGAAAACACAACAGCATTTCACAAAACGCCACAGCATTTCAGAAAACACCACAGCATTTCACATTGGACGGAAAGGGTATTCCTTTAGGGAGAACACTTCTTGTTTGTGATTGGACAGAGCCAGCCAGAGAAGCACTGCTGTGATTGGTTGTTTTTGCTGCCAGTCAAGAAATGACGCTTCGTGATTGGTCAGCACCCGACAGCGCAATATGTCCCAACACATCAGCCGTTAGCTGTTAGCACACACTCAGAGCTCACAGCTCCTCATATCTGTTCAGAAACTGGACAAAAGTTAAACATGTACAAAACAAAGACTGTCTGTGTCATGGCGAATACAGTCGCTGCTTTATTTATGTCTGTATGGCATTGTTGTGAGTGTGGACGGAGCAGCTACAGGTTAGTTTAGCCTGATCGATCCGATTCCATTCAGAAAACACGCATTTTAAAAGCTTTTCTCCTGCCGTCTTGTCTGCAGACTTGTCAAAGCATTAATTCATGGTTTTTACTAACCGGTATCAGTATGTAGTTACTTCGGCATCGCTTTGAAATGTGTATTACAATTAAATCACGGTCAAATATGTTCATTTAGTTGTAGTTGGTATCTCCCACAGGATTTACATAGAGATACGCCCCGCCCCCTCTCCAGCGCGTCTTGTTTTAATGACAGGAGCAAACACAGCTGACAGCCGCGGTGAAACTCGAGCGATTAGAGCGATGCGAATATTGGGTAGTCTACCATAGTATTTACATGGAGATAAGTCCCTTAAAAACCATGAATTAATAAAGCATTAATTCATGTTTTTTTCGCATCGCTCTAATCGCTCGAGTTTCACCGCGGCTGTCAGCTGTGTCATTCAAACAAGACGCGCTGGAGAGGGGGCGGGGCGTATCTCCATGTAAATCCTATCAGAATCGGATCGATCAGGCTAAACTCCAGTGAACAGATATGAGGAGCTGTGAGCTCTGAGTGTGTGCTAACAGCTAACGGCTGATGTGTTGGGACATGTTGAGCTGTCGGGTGGTGACCAATCACGAAGGTCATTTCTAGACTGGCAGCAAAAACAACCAATCACAGCAGTGCTTCTCTGGCTGGCTCTGTCCAATCACAAACAAGAAGTGTTCTCCCTAAAGGAATACCCTTTCCGTCCAATGTGAAATGCTGTGGTGTTTTCTGAAATGCTGTGGCGTTTTCTGAAATGCTGTTGTGTTTTGTGAAATGCTGTGGTGTTTTCTGAAATGCTGTTGTGTTTTGTGAAATGCTGTGGTGTTTTCTGAAATGCTGCAGCGTTTTGTGAAATGCTGTGGTGTTTAGCACTTCAGGGCCACCGTAGGAATGTATTCAACAGCAGTAAGAAAGCTTTCTGCAGCATCAGTGTTACATCTCAGGAGCTGCAGCGCTCTCTAGTGGACAGTTGTGACACCAGAGAGAGAAATGGCAGTACAGAGCTGCAGGGAAATGACCTTCAAAATAGAAATAGAACAACTATAAATGCTGAGACACCAGTCCTAAACATATCATTTCTGGAGACAATGCTTTAATTACAGTTACAGTGGAACAGCCTAAAAAACACCCAACTGCACTGAAGTCACAGCAAGAAGAAAAGACAGAAAAAGACTTTGCTGCTATCTCCATACTCTCTCCTATATAGCAATCATTTCAATATTCCTCTAACCAAAAATACTGAAGAACACCGTTTCTAAACATCTTCTTAAATGTACAATATAGTCCCTTTGAAAAGGTTTTCTCACATTAAAGAAATACTTTAAGAAGTTAAGACGTGAAATGACATTAATGAAATGATGGAGTGACGGTGGAAAAGGGGGAACTGGAAGAGTCTATACATTCATTATCTCTTTTAGAAATGATTGCCACAATGAAGCAAATGTCGTGTTACAAAAAAGTGAGTAAATTGCTTAAAAAGATACAGCTTTTTCTGAGGACAGAACCCAATAAAATGGATATTTAAAATGGCAAATTATTTCCAAAAGGATTATGTGAAGCAGTCACAGATAATAGCACAAACGTAAGCTGTTTTTTCTTTTTTTAAGAATAGCGTTTAGATACTTAACTCCACATTTCTGCTACACTGACTGCTGTATGATTGTTCATATTGCTGTTTTGTCCTTTACAAATAAACACAGCATTTGTAGAGCCAGGGTTACATTTACACGTAAGGCACTTCATTGGCTTTCACTGACGAGGATACATGATATATTTTCTGATTGGATGGAAACGAAAGGATGAATCTGCACAGACATGATGGATAACCTGATGTGATTGGATGAGTATGGTGACATATAAGAGCCTTTATCTGTATCCAACCAGGACCCACGTACACTGAATACAGATGTTTGCTCCCAAAATAACCCAGAAAGATGTGACCATTTGTTGATGAACTTAGCAATATTACTTTGTACCAGTTGTTGGCCTTTTTGGAAGTTTGAAGCACAAGCCAAACCTGCTTTCCCTTTCTTTATCAATATCAACAAAAAGTCATACGGACATCATACGGACATTTTTACCTGGGGCGCTTCCCCTTAAGAAAACAAAACAAAATGAACTCAACATTAGAGAATCTTTTATATTTGAACCACCAAATGAAGCCAACATTTGCCACTGGTATAAATATCAAAGGGTCCTTTCTGAAAAACATCTTGAATTGGCACTCAGGTCACATCTGGCACAGCTGCCGTCACACACTCAGGTCCACCAGTGATAAACACATTCTGGATATAATCTGTATTTCTGCCCTGAAGCTGCTAACATTACAACATAAAGAAGCAGATATTGGCAGTGTAGAAACCATTATTGTTTCTACTAATGTAACAAACAGATGCAACAATCCCACCACCTTACAAAACATGTGGTAAAACAGCTCTTTGTCAGAGATTCAAACTATGTCACAGAGAATAAGCCAATTCAACAAAATTCTGAGAGCTTTTCTGCAAAGGATTGACCATTATTCTGAGAGGGTGCTGGTGTCAGTCGCACTGGCCTTCAAAATAAAACACTATTCTTGTATGGAGGATTGTATCTGTAACTGATCCTGTCAAACACTTCATGGTACAGACTTCTTTTCAACATAGAAGACAAACCGAACAGCCAACAAGAGATAACAAAGACAGAACATAGCATGACAGGAATACCATACTTAATGACATACATAGTCATACTGGGAAAGAACATACACAATAGTATATATAATACAAATAAATAAATAAACTTAAAGGCTATGTTCATATTTTTCGTAATTATTGTTCTACCGCCCATCAATTTATTTGGGATCGATGGTGAGATTTGATGGTTCTAATCGTAGTAATTCCCTCCCTAATTATCTCCCCTCTCCTCTCAGGGGCCCGAACCCCAGCAAGGTGATCCAGCAGCTCCTGGCGCTGCGCATCGACCAGCAGCTCCACATCTTCAACTCCCTGAAGGCTCACCTGACGGAGAAGGGTTTCCTGCCGGCGCTGGAGGACGTCATGGCCTAGACCCCCTCACCCACTGTGGCTCACCCTGAGGGGGAGGAGAGAGAGGAGGGCAGCATCCCGAGGACCCCCTGCTGACCCGGGACACTGGCAGTGATTTGTGTGAGAGCGAAAAACACATCAGAGAAAAACGACAAAGAACTTCAGCTTTTGTTCATTCCACGTCATTTGGTTTGGGAGTCCAGTGTTTGTGAGTTACTGTACTGTTACAGACGACTTGTATTACCACTGTTGGTCAGATAGACATTTCTACCTGGATATCCTCTATATACCTATTAATGTGTGTTTTCCAGTTTGAATGCACTGCTCTCAACACTCGCTGTCCTGTATTGTTACCCCCCCCTCCCCCTCCACAGATTCTAAGTTTCTCTGTCGTGATTCTTTATATTTATACATAGATGTTTTTTATCTAAATGTCGTGTTTCATTCAGACTGAATTCACCTTTGCCATTCGCCACGTGCATTTATATGTGAGTTTGTGTCTGTTTTTCCTGTGTTTTTGGTGCCATTCATCATTTGATAAAAGAGCCATTGACTTCATTTCATCATGTATTAACACAAAATAATGTCCTGAGAAGAATAGCTAAGTTACCCCATTGCTAACACTTGTATGCTTCTTCTCAATGAAAATATTTGAAACAAAAAATATGAACATGTTAAATTTGAGGGCTCCTTTTCTGAGGGTTCAAGCTGGAACCACGTGCTTCATCTGCTTTGAGTTCATTTATAGAAAGTGCTGGAGCTTGACTACATAGCATTTTTACAGCCTGATCTACATAGTAAACTCAATATGAAGTTACATTTAAAACATTTCAGTAATCATGAAGTCTCAAAGGCACCCTACAGCGATATTGACCAATACTGAAAAGTCTCAAACAAAATTCAGTTTTCATACTTTAGTTTCATGTTTGTATATTTATTCAGTGTCAGAGGAAGACATAACACAACTCAAGAAGAGACAGAGATAACTCTTTAATGGTTATTAGCAAGCTAGCTAATTTAATGTTCAACCAACAGTTTGTTTTCTTCAAGAAATAAAATGCTTTCTCTAACAGTCGGAAATAAATAAATAACCACTAACTTTGATGATGAATTCCTTCACTGTCACTGTACATTGCTAATTAGGTTATACCACATATGAACAAACCATAGCTGTGTGTTTACCTGATGAAGCTGGCAATGTAGACGTTAACAAATGTGGCCATGAGGTACTGGCAGTCGAACCGGTCCATAATGCCACCGTGACCCGGGATCGTGTTGGCAAAATCCTGGAAGATCAGACAACAGTACATGTGATCAGACTGCTGCTATGAATATAATATACATGGAGCAAAGACAACAGACATTAAAGGGATAGTTGGATTGTTTTGAAGTCAACAAACGTGTCAGAAATCCCTACTTTGATCTTGAAGGCTCTCTTGAAGCCGCTGGCGAAGAATCCTCCGAAGGGTCCCATGATGGAGGCGAAGGAGGAGAGAGCGATGCTGTGGATCTGGAACGGATACAGACGCACCGTGGTCTGCGGAGACAAGGAACATGTGTCAGACTGAAACAGAGACCAGCAGTTCAATCCAACTAAACTAGTTACTAGTTATTTGGCTATAATAGGACTTGCATCCCCAGGCTTTTAGTATCGAAATCAAACCTGGCTGAGAAAAATATGATGAGGTTGAAACGTATGATAAAAACCTGGTGTTAAACGGGACTTCGGTTCTGTTAATGTGTACTCTAGAAACAACATTTAGATATATTTTAACTTTACTTGTGAGTAACACAGGATTCAAACTAAATAACATAGCTGACACAATTAAAGTGTTTGAAAGGTTGCGACACAAATACATTATTCTACAAATATTACGGATCCCTCTTGTTTTTTGGCATACTGGATTTGCAATAAAGTGATTTTATTGTTTCATAGTTACATTCATGTTTATATGACTTGTGATGCCAGAAAACAGGAAGGACAGATGAAGGTCAGGAGAGTCTTACCCATCCGGTGAAGGACTCCAGGACGGAGGGCAGGGCGTAGTCCTGCAGCTGGAAAAGCTGAGACGGCTCGCAGTCCACCTGGAACCGGTTGGAGTCGTTGTTGAACTCCACCGGGCAGACGAAGTAACGCCAGCCGGACATCACGTAGGAGAGCTGGGGGAGAACAAGCTTCAAACACTATCACAGTTTCTTTCTTGTTCATTTATAACTTTATTATGAGTTATTTCCCAGACTAATACACCCTTCCACTGGCTTTTAACCGACATAGGCCCCAAAACACTGTGATATCCTTCTCTTGTGAACATAGAGCCTGGATTATGACCAAACATCACAGGATATATGTGTCTTGTATGCTGAGTTGATCTTATCCGCTTCACAAATGTTGTCTTAGATGATTGCTTTCCCTTTGATTTAACAGGCACTGATTTTTCTGCTTGAATATTTCTAGCTGTGAACAACAAATGCAAGATAATAAACAAGGTGACACAGATAAATCTTTCTGGCTGTGAAAGACTTGAGCTGTGTTTATAAGTGTTTAAATCTGCAGTGTAACTTCCAGTCGTCTCATTAATAAATGTCAGACTTGCAGTGTGGTATAAAAGGCCAAATAAATCAATAAAATGCAAAGCGTTAAATGTGGGCAGAGGGCGACACCATCTGGTCACAACTTAGCTCTATCCCTGATCATTTTCAGAACCTGAAGGCTCTACGGACTATCTTCTGGTTCTCCTCTGGATCCATCCACTATCTCTTGTCTCTGTCCAGTGAATTACACTTGTGTTACTGGAGCAGGTAAAGCATACAACAGATACTTTCAGCATTATCGGAGCACGAAGTGGAAGCTTGGATGAAACACAGCGGACTTCTAAACAATGAACCCCGGCAACTTAGAAGAAATAAAGTTGGGTTTTATGCGTTCTCATATTGCAATGCAAACCCATGATGTAATGACAGTAATTAAGAATAATTGAGTCATTGAATGCTCATTTCAGTAGATTTAATCAAACAAAACATAAAAATATTGGACATGGCCTCAAGACTGAAACCTCTTCACATTCTGTTGAAATAGTCAATCACTAGCCATATCTTACACATTGCTGTTTTGAATCATTAATATGTGGATGACAGTTGAACTGGATGATGTAACATTTATGCCGTCTGCTGGAAAGAAGACGTATCGCTCTGTGTGCGTCGTTTGGACAACAAAAACAGAGTGAAGCTCTCATTTCATAAACAATCTTTGAGTACAGACCCCGTCCTGCAGAGAGCACAGAACCCAACAGCACGTTGTTGGTCTAGCATCACTTTACAAAACGTTTGCATTAAGACACTAAGACTAGCTGGTCCATTGTAAAGGTCAGTCCACCTTAAATGAGCAGTGAGTGATCAGCAGGTGAAAGGCAGGACACGGGAACTTGGTCCTGAGGAGATGTAACGATTATTAAACAAGAAATAGTCGAGTCAAGGGGTCAAAGAAATGAACATTTGAGATTATTAGCTAATCGGTTGCAGGTGGGTGAAGTCAGGCTTAGGGAGTAACGTATTACATGTAACGGCATTAGGTCATCAGGATACAAAAAATAGACAAATGTATTCCCTTACAGTTACAGAAGCAAAAACAATCAGATAACAGGTACATTTATGTAAAACAGGGCTCATTAACAGGATAGCAATGATACTAAACATTTAGAAATAAAGAACAAAACATCAAATCATCCTATATCTCTATATGGAAACTTGGAGCCCTCAATCCAAAATAAAATGGTTCATCAAGGTGGTTAACGTATACATCAGAAAATCAGTATGAAAAACCTTAAAGTCCCATGTCATGCTTTTCCGGTTATTACCCGTCCCCTTGTGTGTTATGAAGGTTTTTATGCATGTAAACGGTCTGCAGAGTCACAAACCCTCAAAGTACACCCTGTAGGGAGTAAAACTCTAACACAGAAAAGACCTCCCCAAAACGCCTCGTTGGAGATTTCTCATTTCCAATGTTTTCTTCCTGGGTATCGCTACGTAGGGATACCCAGTAGCCACGCCCAGAGCTATGGCCGCACCCTCTGCCAGCCGAAAATATATACTGTTGGAAGCTCAGGTTCAGTTCAAAACTGTATCCAGTCATGCCAACGAGGGTCTGTTTCCTGTCTTGTGAGGGGAAATCTTCAATGTATGCCTTACCGAGGGCAGAACCACGACGAAGTCAATGGTTGAAATTTCTTATTAATACTGTTCCTTCAGATGTTCGAGCCGGTATTGTACTGTGTGCGCGCAGTTCACGGACCATAGCTTCGCAAACATTGCAGCGATTCATGCCGGATATGCACAGCGTAGGACACTGAAGGACGATGCTGTTCCTACTTTGTGTGGACCAGCGGGAGATTCGGGTACACAACCTGTAAGTATGCATTGTTGTTTGCGTATTTATGATGTTTAAAACAAACAAGGTATATCTACCACGACTGTTTAAATGGGTAAACGTTTTCGGGCTGCTAAGCCATTGACACAGTGCTAACTGGGCTAACTAAGTTGCTAGCGTTTCCATACATCAACTCCAATGTCAGCAGATGCCTTACATGTATCTCATAGCAGGAGAATGTCTGCATTCACACACGAAATACTCAGACAGTATACTCCGGGTGATTTACCGTACGGTCAGTCGCGAAACTTAATTACATTATAGCTGGCGTTTCTAGCGTGTATGCTACCGAGGTAAACAAGAAGGCTACCAAGAGCTAGACATGAGTTTGATAGGGAAAACACTGTTTTTATGCCAGCTACAATGAATGACCGAACGTAGCAGACTACCCGTATAAGATTGCAATTGTAAACATGTTCTTGCTAGCCTAGACTAGCTGTTGTTCATAGTAGATTGGCATATTACACTGAACAACTAGCAAACGTGGGTTAGCATAATAATCTAGCTGGCAAGCTAACGAACCTAAAACAACTAAGTTTCTCTAATATTTTGTGATTTGCATTTGATTTCGTCCAGCCAGATCAGGAAACTCCTGGCGTATCCGGCGGACAACCCATGACGGGATGACCACTCTGATGCCTCGTCCTAAAAAGCCCCAGAACCAGCTGACAAAGCTGCGATAGGCAAGATGCCGAAAACGCCTATAAGGGGAGGAATGGATGATATACAGTGTATATATGCATATATGTATATTTACTAGGGTTGCAAAATTCCGGGAATTTTCCACGATGGAAACTTTCCATGGGAATTAACGGGAATTTATGGGAATAAACTGGGAATTTTCAAAATTGAAGGTTGGCTCTTGATAGGGAACTTAAATATAGTTGGGGAAAGTATATTTTAGCATAATCTTGACTAAAACAAACAGATGCCATTCAAGTACACTTGAATATCCATGCCATAGCACACTGCTTACTGCATGGCTATTGAGACCACACAAAGGTTCGCAACAGGCTCACAAATGTGAGAGTGGAAAAACTGGTTGGCATTCGGGCAAACCTAAGGCTCTTTGAGCCTGACAGAGCCATCCTCAACAAGGCTGGACAGTGACACTGATTGCTTGAAGGAAGATTTGCATGTTTAATGGGACTTTTTGGAGAGAGAAGGGCTCTTTTCATTTAACATTTTGAATGGGACTTTGTGGGGATTTTTGGATGGGGGGTGCATTTTTGTTCATTTTTTAATGAGTGGGGTTGGGGGGGATGAGTAATATTCAACTCAACATTCCAGTTCCTGTTATGTATGGTTTATATCTTGGCATATAATGTTGTATGCTACTGTTGGTGTTTTCAGCTAGCTGGCTACATATTGTTGTAACTGTCAGCTAGGCTACCTTTCTAGTTTCTTTGCAACAGACGTTTTCCACTTCGGTAGGCATCATGGCGCAGTTTCCACAAGTGCACCTAAATAACAACAGTTGTAGGTACAGTTCAGTTAGTTAGCGTATAACAAATACGGCTGTACCGACGCCATTGGAAAACTGATGTTCCGCTCAGAGCCGAAAAAAGCTCTGTTAGACATGGGCGGAGCCTCTCTGGTGGTTGACTAATCAGAACAGATTGGCCGAGCTGACCAATCGGAGCACACTGGGCTCACAGGGAGTAGCAGGAGCTACAACAAGCCGTTTAGGACAGAGAGTGAATACACATACTATACAGAGATGCTGTATGAGAAACCAATGTGAGTTCGGAAAATTGCACAATATAAATCTATCTATCTATAAATCTATCGAAGAATCTCGTTTAATTTGGCATATTACTCTCAATGAATATAAAAAAGCACTGCGTAAAGCGAGAGCAGCTTACTACTCTTCATTAATAGATGAGAATAAGAATAATGCAAGATTTCTTTTCAGCACTGTAGCCAGGCTGACAGAGAGCCACAGCTCTACTGAGCCTTCTATTCCCATAGCACTCAGTAGTAATGATTTTATGTGCTTTTTTAACGATAAATTTGTTACTCTTAGAAACAAAATTAATGACCTCTTGACTTCGACCAGTATAGTGTTATCAACAGCTCCCGGAAACGTAAGTTCTAATATTAGACTAGATAGTAAATTAGAATGCTTTTCAGCCATAAACCTTGAACAATTGAATTCAATGATTCTTTCTTCTAAACCATCAACGTGTATCTTAGACCCGATTCCAACTAAGCTGTTAAAGGAAGTTTTTCCATTAATTAGCACCTGTTTATTAAATATTATGAATATGTCTTTATTATCGGGCTATGTTCCACAATCATTTAAAGTAGCAGTGATAAAACCGCTTCTTAAAAAGCACAACCTCGATCCAGAGGTTTTAGCCAACTATAGACCTATTTCTAATCTTCCGTTCCTCTCAAAAATTCTTGAGAAAGCGGTCGCAAAACAGTTGTGTGATTACTTAGAAAACAATGATTTATTTGAAGATTTTCAGTCTGGCTTTAGAACACATCATAGCACAGAGACAGCTCTGGTTAAAGTCACAAATGACCTTCTAATAGCCTCAGACAAAGGACTTGTCTCTATTCTTGTCTTACTCGATCTCAGTGCTGCATTTGATACTATCGACCATGATATCCTATTGCAAAGACTAGAGCACTTAGTTGGCATAAAGGGAACTGCTTTAGGCTGGTTTAGGTCCTATCTATCTGAACGCTCTCAGTTTGTATGTGTCAACGATAAATCTTCCATGCAAACCAAAGTTAGCCATGGAGTGCCACAGGGCTCAGTGCTTGGACCTATTTTGTTCACATTATATATGCTTCCGTTAGGCGATATTATAAGGAATCATTCTGTACAGTTTCATTGTTATGCGGATGATACTCAACTATATTTATCAATCAAGCCTGATGAAATTAATCATCTAAATAAAATTCAAGACTGCCTTAAGGACTTAAAAACGTGGATGACTTTAAACTTTTTGATGTTAAACACGGCCAAAACTGAAGTTATTGTACTCGGCCCAAAGAATCTACGAAACAAATTATCTAAAGATATACTAACTATGGATGGCATTAATTTGGCCTCCAGTGAGACTGTAAGGAATCTTGGTGTTATATTTGATCAGGATTTATCCTTTAACGCCCACATAAAATCTATTTCAAGGACCGCCTACTTCCATCTACGTAACATTGCAAAAATCAGGCATATCTTGCCTCAAAACGATGCAGAGAAACTAGTCCATGCATTTGTTACTTCAAGGCTAGATTATTGTAACTCTCTATTATCAGGGTGTACCAAGAAGTCAGTTAAGTCGCTTCAGCTGATTCAAAATGCTGCAGCACGTGTACTAACCAGAGTTAGGAAAAGGGACCACATTACTCCTGTTCTGGCTGCCTTACACTGGCTCCCTATAGAACATAGGATAGAATTTAAAATTCTTCTTCTCGCCTACAAAGCCCTTAATGGGCAGGCGCCATCTTACCTTAAAGAACTCATTATACCCTACTGTCCTACTAGGGCATTGCGTTCCAAGAATGCAGGGTTGTTGGTTGTTCCTAGAGTCTCTAAAAGTACAATGGGAGCCAGAGCCTTTTCATATCAAGCTCCACATTTGTGGAATCAGCTTCCAGTTTGTGTTCGGGCGGCAGACACCCTATCCGTTTTTAAGAGTGCGCTTAAGACCTTCCTTTTTGATAAAGCTTATAGTTAGGGCTGATTAGATTCAGCCCCTAGTTTAGCTGCTATAGGCTTAGTTTGTCGGGGGACACTTTACTTTACTTCTTCCTTCTCTCTGTCTGTACCTGTGTACTCTCATGTTCCGAATAACCCAGCTTCCCCAAATTTCTTTTTGGTGTCTATCTACGCCGGGACCCTGAGTCGTGGCTGATCCTGTTGCTGTGGTCCTGAGTCCTGGATCGCGAGCCCTGGATCTTGAGTCGTGTGGCTGATCCTGTTGCTGTGGTCCTGAGTTTTTTTTGTGTGCCTGTTGCTGTGGTCCTGGATCATAAGTCCTGGATGGATATCCTCGGGATTCATCTTCTTATTATAGACACATGCATTTCCAAACATTTGGACTACCTATGTTGTAAATGTATTATCTTCTCAATTTACACACGGCATCTATTGAACGTCTGTCCGTCCTGGGAGAGGGATCCCTCCTCTGTTGCTCTCCCTGAGGTTTCTCCCATTTTTTTTCCCCTTTAAACTGTGGGGTTTTTCCTTTTTCTGGAAGTTTTTCCTTGTACGATGTGAGGGTCTAAGGACAGAGGGTGTCGTATTGTCTACTGATATTCTGTACAAACTGTGAAGTCCACTGAGACAAATGTAACATTTGTGATATTGGGCTATATAAATAAACATTGATTGATTGATTGATTTTAGTAGACCTCAACAATGGAAATATGATCAGTAAAAATGGCCATGACATGGGACCTTTAAACATATTGTCCACTTATGTTGATAAAGATGGAGTTCATTTAAGTCTTATATGAATGTTGTGCAACAATGTTAATCCAGTCAGACAGATTTTTCTCATGTGTGAACTGTCATAAGTCTTATTCATTGTCCTCTCCATCAGCTTCTGTTTCCATGTGTTCAGCTGAGCTGCTGATTGGAGGCTCTGCCTCTCCGTTATCCTCAGTTTGAATTTCATTAAGCTGTGAGGACTGACGACCAACACACTTGTGTTTTTTGAAATGACTATGCCATTTAAATCTTTTGTCACAAACATTGCAGCTGTATATTTCCTCTCCTGTGTGGACTCTCATGTGTCTCTTTAAATTTATACTCTGTGAAAAAGGTTTCTTACAGACTGAGCAGCTGTGTGCTTTCTCTCCTGTGTGGATTCTCATGTGTCTCTTTAAACCTATATTCTGTGAAAAAGCTTTCTTACAAACTGAGCATTCGAATGGTTTCTCTCCTGTGTGGACTCTCATGTGTGCCTTTAAATTTCTATTCTTTGAAAAAGCTTTCTTACAGACTGAGCATCTGAATGGTTTCTCTCCTGTGTGGATGCTCATGTGTGCCTTTAAATTTCCACTCTGTGAAAAAGCTTTCTTACAGACTGAGCAGCTGAATGGTTTATTTTCAGCACTACGGCTTGAATCACTGACAGATTCATGTCTATTTTTCAGTGAGTTTGAGCCTGACGCAGGTTCTCTGGTCTTTATACAATCAGCACTGTGTTCAGTGTCAGGTTCAGAAGAGTCTCCAGTGTCGTCCTCAGTCTTGGTTGTAAACTGCTCTCTGGATCTGAGTTCCTGGCTGGTTCTGGTTCTGGTCCTCGACAGTCATCCCCATCAGCTTCTGTTTCCATGTGTTCAGTTTGTCTTTGATGAGGCTGTGAGGACTGAGGTTTCTCTTTATCATCTTCACTCTTCACAGGGTCAGGGGTGAAAGTGGACTTGGTGATATCAGCCTCCTCCAGCTCCTGAAGCTGCTCTCCCTCCTGACTGATCCTGAGTTCCTCCTGTTCCTGCTTAATGTGTGGGGGGGGCTCTGGGTCTTCCTGGTCCAGACTGGTGCTCCACTCCTGCTGGTCAGGGAGAAGCTCTTCTTTAACCTCCACCAGCTGCTGGACGTCTGCAGGAAACAGGAAACACAGTCAGAACAAACTGTTAAGGGTTAGCATTTAAAAAACTAATCACCATTAAAATGGGAGACATTTTGCAGCCCTAATTAATGCCTTTGTTTTTATACTTTCATATTATCTTTCTTAGTCCCACCTATTGTGTATTTGTGTTGGCTCAATTCACCTCGTGTAGCCCAGCCCCTTTCCACTTCCAGTTAAAAATTCAAAAGTTTTTTTTCTTCTGGCTTAGCACTAGCTGCAATGTAAACAATGAATTGTATTTGGGATCGTTCACAGCTACACTACACCTATAGAATGGTAATACTATGTTACAAATGAAAATCCTGCATTCAAACCTTATTTAAGTAAAAGTATGCAAGTATTATCAGAACATTTCTTATGTAATAGTAATGATGGTGCAGTAAAATGTTCCCTGTCAGTGTTTAACCTGTTAAGCCCCAAAGACCCCACCGGCGGGGCTTTTATTTTCACGACACTGTGTCTCAGGGCTTCTTAATATTTAAAAAACTATGAATATGTCATACCCTCCTAACGGGAAGAAACTCAGCTAACTGATGATACGAACCATTTTTACCGAAACAAAACACAAGTCTCACAAGAAGGGTCTAAATGAGCCCTGAGCGAAAACATGCTAACGCACTTAGCACAGACCTCTAGGTATAAATCGATCGATATACTAATCGGATCTGCACAAATAAGCTTAGCTAACATGCTGAGATTCCACAGATTATAGAAATATAAGGATCATCACTGAGCGATCAGAACTCGTGACAGGGGAAGCAAATACAGACAACACACGACGTAGCTTTAGGTAGCAAAACACGGAGATATGCTCACCTTTTGCTGTTATTCTGATCAAAAGTCGTGTTCAATGGCATTAAAACGAGAAAAACGCAGCTGAAGGTTAATCCATAGGTTCATCCAATGTGTCTGTCACTTTGAAAAAATTATTGATAATCCATAATTCAATTTTTATGTCAAAAACTGAGTTTTCATATTAGCTGCTAATGATAGCTTCCAGAGTGTATGACAGCTTCCTGTTTTGGCTACGTGTCACTCTCACTCCTTATTTGGTAACGTGTGTGTGTATGTGGAACTTCCCCTCGATTCCATTGGCTCTAGCGGTTAAAAAGAGATGTCAATCATCAAAATCGACCAAGGGGGGCCAGAGATAGGTCAAATCCACCCAAATGACCCCAGAAGTATTTTTTGTTGTTGCTAAATCTCTCTAAAAAGGTCAAATGTCACTTGTTTTGCATCAATCTTGATACAGGGTACTTATTATATGTTGTACTTTGGATTCCTAAAGCTTTTAGTCTCCGATCCCATCATTCAAGGGTGGTTTTCACTATAAAGTAATGTGTTTTTTTTGGACGGACACAATCATTTACATATTTTTACTATGTCCAATCTGAATTTACTTTAAAATAAAAATAAATCTATATTGATTCTGACTTTTCTACATCCAACTCAAGGTTTATCATTGCTTTGAGAAAAATATTATTAATTTTCCCCTTTTAGAAGTGAAGTTATGGTCAATTGTTCTGGGAATGTCATTTTCGAGCCTGAGGCCTGAAAAACAGGCTCAGGGCTCAACAGGTTAAACTAATTCAGTTAGGCAAATACAGGAATCTGAAATTGGAATCAAGGTGACAGCATCAAGTGTTGAAATTAGCAACATTTCACTCTCTTAACACTTTACTTGTGTAATATCTAGGGATGGGTATCGTTAAGGTTTTTAACGGTACTACTACTACTCTTATCGATACTGCTTATCGATCCGGTACTTTAACGGTATTCTTGTAGGTACTTTTTGATATTTTTAAAAGGGAAAACTAAACAAAATTGTTAACCGAATTAACATTGCTTTATTTAAATGTGAAATAAATCAAAACTTGAGTAAAATGTTGAGGTACTTTACTGGAGTATTTAAATGTTTTGCTACTTAGTACTTCGACTCCTCTAAAGTTCAGAGGTAAATGGTGTACTTCTACTCCCCTACATGTATTTAATCCCTTTAGTTACTTTACAGATGTGGATGAATGATGTGAAATATAATCAAGTGTTAAATCAGACTTTAGTTCCACCTGGAGTAAATTCACAAGCTACCCTGCAGTATACAAAGTCATTCAAACTAGCTGCACCTTTACCAGCTTTGAGAACACTTTAATGATCAATCATTATAAAACATATCATAGATATTATTCTGAAATGGACCAATCTGCACAATGACTACTTTTACTGTCGCTACTTTCACTATATTTTGATGAGAATACTTTTCTACTTTTACTTGAGGAACATTTTGAATGCAGTACTTTTACTGTAACAGAGTATTCCTACAATCCTACGCGATCTGAGTACTTCTCCCACCTCTGCGCACCTGATGTGATAACGTTACTCGTAATTGGGGTAACAGAGCTACGAGTTAAGGAAGTCAAAGATTGTGCATTTCTCCGACTGAATATGACACCTTTTGGCCAGCTGTTTGGACAGACTGCTCGTGTCAACGCGAAAACACAATGGCAAACGAGCTTTGTCCACATCGAGCCTTGTAGAGTGTCTCTATACTTTAGCCTGGCAGATCTCTGTGTGCCGCTGCAGCGTCTGTTAGGCCCCGCCCCCCACACACAGACGAGACACAGGGAGATCGCTCTTCTGGAGTGAAGAGAGCGGAAATAATAATATTGCAAGTTAGAAACGTAAGATGCATTTTGACAGACAAGACCCTGCATTTTGAATGTCCGATAGTCCACCATTAACACCTTAGTCCCGTCTCCTCTCGTCAACGAAAACTAAATATACATTTCGTCAGTTTTTATTTTCAAGAATCTGTTTTTAGCTCGTCATCGTCTCGTCTGAGCCATGTAAAAAAGGTTGGTGACGAACATTTTTCGTCATAGTTTTCGTTGACGAAATGAACACTGCATCACTTTAAGAAATGAAGGCCAGTCGATCCGGAAAATGTCAAGAACTTTGAATGTATCCTCAAGTGCAGTCGCAAAAACCACCGAACGCTATGATGAGACTGGCTCTCATGAGGACCCCCCCGGGAAAGGAAGAGCAAGAGTTACCTCTGCTGCAGAGGATAAATACATCAGAGTTACCAGCCTCAGAAACCGCTAATTAAAGCACCTCAGATTAGAGCCCACATAAATGATCACAGAGCTCAAGGAGCAGACAATCTCAACATCCACTGTTCAGAGGAGACTGCGTGAATCAGGCCTTCATGGTCCAATCGCTGCAAAGATCCACTACTGAGGATGAACAACAAGAAGAAGAGAATTGTTTGGGCCAAGAAACACAAGGATTGGACATTAGACAGTGGAAATCTCTACTTTGGTCTGATGGGTCCAAATTAGAGATTTCTGGTTCCAACCTCCGTGTCTTTGTGAGATGCAGAGAAGGTGAGCGGATGGTTTCTGCATGAGTGGTTCCACCGTGAAGCATGGAGGAGGAGGTGGGAGGATGGGGGGGGGGGGGGCTTTGCTGGTGTCACTGTTGGTGATTTATTCAGAATTCAAGGCACCCTTAACCAGCAGGGCTACCACAGCATTCTGCAGTAGCCAGCAAAATATAAATTATATTCTGGATTTTTTTAACACTTTTTTGTTTACTAGATAATTCCACATGTGTTCTTTCATAGTTTTGATGTGTTCAGTATAAATCTACAAAGTAGAACCAATTTAAATAAATAAAAAACTTCGAATGAGAAGATGTGTCCAAACTTTTGACTGCGTCTAATACTAGTGTACAGATGTAGCACCTCATTTCGGACAGTTTGAAACGCGGGGGCCGTGGCCTGCACGGGGTCTGCCCTCGCTGAAGGGAAAACCTCCAGCGTGACTTGAGACCGCCCCCTTGATAAATAAATTAAATTATAATGAAGCCAGCTGCAATGGATCATTGATCCACCAGGGGGTGCAGTGGGGTTCCACACTGGAGCTCATGTGAAATAAACTGATACAGTAGATTTATGTCTGGTACTATAGCGGATCTTTGTTAAGATCCATATGTCACGGATAGGATCATACTCTGTGCTAAATAAGAGACATAATCATTTACAAAAACATCACCATGTTTTATTTAACAAAATAATGTTGTTTAGTCCACAATACTGTACAAAAAACATCACGAAGTTTGAGCCCGCCGGCTCAAACAAACGATTTTTAATCATCATCCTCACGATCATTTAATGTATTATATGTTCGCCGAATTGACATGAAAATGAACATGAAAGCACTAATAAATGTGGTTTAATCCACGTGAGTTTAGAACTACAAAAATAATCGGTTTGTTTTTATATCACATCCGACGGGAGGAAATGCAGCACGGCTCTCACTGCCGATTTTTAATCCTATTTTAATCATCATCTTCACCACGATCATTTATGTTTATGTTCTCCGAATTGACATGAAAGCACTGACAAATATGAATATACTGCAGTCAACTTCATTAAAACTTTAATAACTTGCCCAAACTCAGTAATTCACTAAAAATAGGTTTATTTTAATTTTAAATAGTCTGACTGAAACGTTAGCTCTCCGGTGATCAGCTGTGTGTTTACACACCTAATGGCCCATCAGCCACAGCTCTCTCCCCCCCCCTGATCTTTCTTCTCCAGCAGTTAAGTTAACTGTAGGTTACTCTGAGTGACAAGCTTACAGTTAGTGAAGTAACACTTTTGTGAGTCACGACCTGGCTGTTTCATTCCAACATAACGCTCCAAATGTTACTGTTTCCACTCGGACTTTAATACAGCTACACCATTGTTTGGTTTCCATGGTAACGCGTCTCTTTAGGAGCGCGCGCAACTGAAAGTCTGAGAGGATGTTCAGCATGGGGGGGAAGATAGTCACAGATAACAGAACAAGAATGCAACTCTACCCTCTGCTCACTCCTTTCCTGTAAATTAAACTATACAGGTCCAGCCCACACATATGACAGCGCAGTCTCCATCATTCATATTTATTTAGATATGTTTTAAACAAGTTTAAATAAAAATATTCATAGTAATATTCATTCATATAAATAAAATGTAAATAAAACGGTGAAAACTGAACTTGAAAATTGTTTCCTGGATTTTTTTAATTATTTTCGGGACGGGGAGACGATAAAAATGAGTGACCTAAACTAAGTTCTATTCAAATTCAAATTCTTGACGGGAAGAGCGGTGTAAATGGGTGGCATGTATGCATTTGAAAAGAAATAGTACCCCCCTCTGAGTGACAATCTGTTGAATTCACATCTTGTTACTCAGAGCGGGGTGGGGGCTGGTGAACGGTATGGTCAGTGTTTGTTTGTTTAAAAATTTAAAAATATATACTCATTATATACACTACACATTTTAAACAAAGTCATTATATACACTACACATTTTAAACAAAGTCATTATATACACTACACATTTTAAACAAAGTCATTATATACACTACACATTTTAAACAAAGTCATTATATACACTACACATTTTAAACAAAGTCACGTGACCACAACAATATTAGAAAAAATATATATTTGTATTTATTTTAGGATCTTAAAATCAGACCTGTTTTTTAAATGAAATCTGACAGAAGGCAGGCAGCTCTGATCACCTAATGATAAATGCGCCACACCTAATCGCCGGCCATTCAGCCACAGCTCCCTCTATACAAATCAAACTGTAGACGGTGTGAAAGCGCCTGAAATTGAAAATCTGGCAACGCCCTCTTGGAAAATAGTGGGAGGGCTTAACATTCCCAGCCGCTGGGATCCGTTGGGTTTTTGGCAGGAATCTGTTGGCTGGAGTCCTTTCTAGATTGCGACATCTGTATATCTCTCTCAAAGTATATATATGCATATATATGCATATATACTTTGCATATATATATATTCTATATATATGCAAATATACTTTGCATATATATATTCTATATATATATGCATATATACTTTGCATATATATATATATTCTATATATATATGCATATATACTTTGCATATATATATTCTATATATATAGAATATATTATAAATACATGTTGGCAATAATTGATTGAGGAGATTCTACATTAATTTATATTAATGTTTTAATTACTTAATGACCTTTGTACTAGTTCCCCTATTCTTTATCAAGTAACATTTTAGATGTTTTTAATTTATTATTGAACATATTTATTTATAGATTTTTTTATGAATTATTCTCCCGCAATTTGAATTAATCCAAAGTAATGTTTTTATTTGCTTTTTACACATTTAAAAAGAAAAGGTGAATAAAGAAGCACATTACAACTACATTATCAATGTATGTCACATTTAATCAACTAGTGCCTACATGTATGGTTCATATTTAAATCAGTACATTAAGTGGCATATTTTTGCAATGTATTTATTTTTATAAATATATTTCTTTTGGTAAGTTTGCTCTTCCGTAATAAATTATAATTATTATAATAAAGTACATTTGTCTAATAATACTTACATACTTTTACTTAAATAAGATATGAATGCAGTACTTTAACTTGTAATGGAGTATTTTCACAGTGTGGTGTTTGTACTTTTACTTCAGGATCTACAACCTGCAGCAAGTGCTGATAAAGAGTCTAAAGTGTTATTAATGTGATAATAAAGTGCTACTGAAGAGTGTAAAGTGTTCATTAAGAGTAAAGGGAACAGACCTGCTCTGTGTATCCGAAGCTGAGGCTGTAAAACAGCGTCCAGTAGTTTCTGGAGTCTCTCGTTCTCCTCTTTGGAAAGAAACAGCTCCTCCTCGTGCTCTGCTATCGTTTTTTCAAACAGAGCAAACATCTCTTCAACAGCAGCAGTGAGTCGCTGCTTCAACGACAGCAGCATTTGGACTTTACTCATGTTTACTAGATCACCTTTTCCTGCAGACTCCGTTAAACACACCGTTTCTCTCTCCATCAAACTCTCAATCTGACTAGTGTTGCAAACGTGTTTCCAGCTAGCATGCTAAGCTAGCTTCTATAGTCCGAGGTAAACGCTCCAGAAAAAAGTGCACTGAGTCCATTCGGAGGTTTATCCAGACACACAGATGATGGATCAGTAGTGCATGAACTCACACACACTTTATCGGGAACACAGAGAGAGAGAATCGTAGCGACGAGACGCCACATGGATCCAGGTTAGAAAGAGCTGGGAACTTCACGTCTTCTTCTTCTTCTTCTTCTTTGGTCTTTATTGGCGGTTGGCAAACCAACTTGTAAGTGCAATACCGCCACCAACTGGACTGGAGTGTGGACAAGAGACTATGCAGAAAAATAATAAACAAAAAGAAAGGAAATAAAATAAAAAATAAATAAAACTAGATTATTTTAAATGTATCAATTTCTCTTAGAAATGTAATAATCTCACAATACATATCGCCTGATGTTTTCCCTAACAGCCCTGATAGCGAAAAGTCATGATATTTTGCATTCTTCAGTGTCTGGAAAAGCACATTCCTCTGAGTACTATATTTCCTGCAATGCAGTAAAACATGTTCAACAGTTTCTGGCTGGCTACAGTGTGTACACTTTCCGGTTGGATGCTTTCCTATTATACTAATGTATGATTGAGACCTGTATGACCTATTTTCATCTGAGAAATGTCATTTTCTTCCCTTCTTTTAAACCCCACCTTCCTTCCATCCCCCACATACCTTTGAATTTTATAAAGATGTCTTCCTGTATCATTAATGTCCCAATGTTCTTGCCATGTTGTTTGCGCATATTTCTGTATGAATGCTTTAACCTCCGCTTTGCTAAGTGGAACTTTTATGTCTGTGTTCCTAATTCTGAGTGTTTGTTTGGCCAGAATATCCACCTGTTCATTACCCTCCACACCTACATGAGCAGGAACCCAGATGAAACCAGTTGCTATGCCTTTGATTTGCATTTGATATCAAATTAGAAATATTTCATTTATTATGTCCGTTCTAAATGAAGATCTGCCTGATCGTATACTCGATAATGCTGAAAAGCTGTCAGACACAATTACACTGTTATGTGTTTCTTTCTCCTCTATCCATTTCAATGACAATACCAAGGCCAACAACTCTGTGGTGTATACTGACACACGGTCTGTTACCCTTTTCTTTATATGTGTATTACTCACCGGGATATAAACTGCTGCCCCTGCACGCCCTGTCTCTGGATCGTTGGAGCCATCTATGATATGATTGTTGAGATGAGGTGATATCTTGCAAAATAATTCTGGACTTACATACTGGTAGTAGTTCTTTCTTTTCCTTCAACTCTTTTTGTATATTGAGGTCTACACTTGGCATTGGGAATAACCAGGGTGGAATGGACGAGATTGGAGCTGTGGGGCAATACTGTATTTGATTCAAACCTATACTTGCTGCTTTAACATCACCAATCCATCCAAAACGTGTTAAATGTGACTCATTGTGCTCCCAGCAGTCTTTCAAAATACTCTTTGCAGGATTATTATCACAATGCCCCTGAAGGTTTACCCAGTATGCCACCATTAACTTCACTCTTCTTATTCTTAAAGGCATTTCTCCCATTTCCATACTTGTCGCTCCTGCCAGTGTATTACAAATAATTCATCATTTAGTTCATTTCACTTTGCAGATAGATAGATGGGGTTATTAAGCCTACATAGTTTGTGTTGAACAGCACATGAACACAATGTAAATGCAACCCTGGGCTCAGAAGGCTGCACCTGCAGTTCCTCTCTGACTTCCATCACTTTCTCTCTGCCTGTCCCATATCTCCCTTACCAAAGCTGAGCTTGGACTGATAGTCTTTTCATTATATCTGTGTCACTGAAAAAATAAAACAATACAATGTTATCTCCTCAACCTTTTACTCAAATTATAATGAAAGAAAAGCATTGAAACTTTCGTTAAAAAGTCTGACATTGGGTAAATGAAATTAACGTTAGCTCTCTAGCTATTTTATGCACGCAATTTAAACCAAAGTATAGCCTATAGCTGCAATATAAGTTATTGTGCATGTGGTCGGACGTCCACTGACTAACGTTGAGCGTTCACACAGGATCTGCTGGTCATATGATGTCCTGTGATGAACAGAAACACAAGCAGCCCACTGGACTCAGATCTCTAGATATCTCAATCACTCCTCCGCTGCTCAGGTGTTGTGCCGTAGATTGAAGGCTTGCCGTGGACTGAAGCCGTGTTCGCAGGGAGGTGCAGGGCAGACGTCATTTCAATTATTGGACGTTTCGTCTAGTTTTCTAAGCGGAAGAATAAAACTAAATAAACTTCAGTGTTTTTAGGTTTTATTCCGACAGAATACATGGTGAAAGGATAAGATGTGTTTTGTAAAAAAAGAATTCTCTGTTGTTTAAATGTCTGATACTTGATAACCACGAATACAAAATCCTTACAAAATGACAAGTAATGATATCACATATATGATATAGTCAGACACTGTGTTATTTCAAATCAAGCCTAACGAATAATTAGTTCAAAACTCACTTACTCACTTGAATTGCTCCTTAGAATGTAATTTTCTATGCAACACATTTATATATTTGTTTGTTTGTAGCCTTTATTTAACCAGGTAAAATCCCATTGAGATCAACGATCTCTTTTTCAAGGGAGACCTGCAGCACATTGGTTACACATAAAAACAACAGAAAACAAAAGGGACATCATACAACATAATTACAGGGGTACAAATTACAACCTATTCACAATGACAGGTATCAAATAACATCTATCCGAGCTTTAAAATGATGCAGGGGAACCAAAATGCTCAGTTTCAATTTGTTTTGCATAGTGTTCTGTAATTTAACAACAGCCTCCTTAATGGAGGGACCTGCACAGTACATCACGATATCGTCCGCATAAAAATGTAAAGTAGCTTCATCCACATTTTCACCTAAACTGTTGATATATATGGAGAATAAAAGTGGACCTAAAACAGAACATTGTGGTGCACCATTTGTAATGTTCAACCACTCAGAAGTGAGCCCATCAAATGGAACACATTGGGACCTTTCAGAGAGGTAGTTCACAAACCACCCACTGCATGGCTGGATATGCCAATACTGAGTAGCCTCTGCTTCAAGATGTGATGATCGACGGTATCAAACGCTTTGGAAAGATCAATAAACAGAGCTGCACAACTCTGCTTTTTGTCTAAGATATTATATACAATATCATTCACCACTTTCATTGTCGCAGTGATGGTGCTATGTTGCTTTCTGAAGCCTGACTGATGTTTACATAGGATGTCATTTTTACATAAAAACTCCTTTACCTGCTCACTCACTAGGCTTTCAAGAACCTTGGCCAGAACTGACAATTTAGAGATGGGCCTATAATTATTTAATAAAGTGGCATCCCCACCTTTTAGTAGAGGAAGGACATAAGCTGACTTCCATACTTTTGGAATTGTGTTCGTGCTGAGGGTTAAAAACCTCTTAAGCCCCACGGACCCGCCGAAGGGGCGAAACCACAACATCTGCAATCAACAGCGTCTGAGGGCTTCTTAAGATTTAATAAACTATGAATGTTTCATATCCATGTAACGGGAAGAAACTCAGCTAACTGATAATCTTTTTTTTTTGTTGCAAAAATCCAATGTCTGTGTCCCTTTGAAATGATTTCTGATAATCCATAAGGAATAAACCCTGCTTTTCCGTTTTCAGATGTCAGAGCGTGAGACAGCTTCACTCTAATGCAAAACTGCATGCGCGAAACCCCCACCTTTTTGTTTTAACGTTGGTGTCTATCTGGAAATTCCCCTTCGATTCTATTGGCTCTAACGGTCAGAAAGTGATGTCAATCACCAAAATCGACCAATGGGTTCCAGAGAAACGGTAAAAAAGGCCATTTCCACCCAGATCACCTCAGAAGTGGAGTTTCTTTTGCTAAATCTCTCTAAAAAGGTCAAATGTCACTTGTTTTGCATCAATCTTGATACAGGGTACTTATTATATGTTTGTACTTTGGATTCCTAAAGCTTTTAGTCTACCTTACCATCATCCAAGGGTAGTTTTCACCAGTGCTTGAATTGGGCCGGTACTCACCGGTACGCAGTACCGGCATTTCTGATTTTTACCCATGTGGTACCGGCACTTCTTACTGAGTACCGGCAAGGTGCCGGTACTCAGTAAAATGCCGGTACTCAGCAGGCGGCCGCCGGCGGCACGTCATGACGCATGACAACAAATATGCCCAGCGCCGCGATAGACTAGAGCAGAAAAGACATCACATAACGTTAGCATTTCAAAATGTTAGCGTGGCTTAATAATAGTGCGAAAAGACAGCGGTTGTCGCCGGACAAGGATTCCCTCTCTCCTTTCCTGCTGAAAGATGGTGAGTGTACTCAGGGACGAGGAGTCATTTAACCAGCCGCCAGTAGGAGTCAGGCTTTACTTTCTTTTATATCCATAAAGAAAAAGTAAATCTGTTTACAGTTCTGTTTCATATGGATGTTGAGAGGTATCCATATATCTCTTCATTATGCTCTCAAAGTGCACCAGATTGATGCATTTAACTTCAAAAATCTTCCCAGGGGAGCATGCCCCCGGACCCCCCTAGAGGCTGTCAGGTCCACTCCCACTTATAAAAATAGCACTTTACCACTGCGCCCCTCTAATCACAGATGCACCCTGAGTCATTTTGTTAAGTACAGTGAGCCTTTCTAAAATATACAGTAAAGAGACAAACCCACCAGCATTATAGGATATACTATGACTTTGAGCCAAATACTTGTTTTTGGGCTGTATAAATAAATTGACTTGAAACAGTTACTGATTTAGAGTACTGGCACCTTTTTTATTCCAATTCAAGCACTGGTTTTCACTATAAGTAAAAAATAATTTTTGGACGGACACTATAATTTACAGTTTTTTACTATGTTCAATCTGAATTTTCTTTAAAATAAAAAACATCTATATTGATTCTGACTTTTCTACATCCATCTCATAGGTTTATCATTACTTTGAGAAAAAAGGATTATTAATTTAACCCTTTTAGAAGGGAATATATGGTAATTTGTTCTGGGAATGTCATTTTTGAGCCTGAGACCTGAAAAACAGGCTCGGTGTAGAACAGGTTAATGATAATGCGAGGTTTACCCTTTTGGACCTTTGTGTCTGTTGCTACAACACGGTGATCACTCAAATCATTAGCAAATACTCCCACAAATTAGTATTTATAGGGAACATTAGTTAAAATGAGATCAAGTAAGGAGGATTTATTTGGGGACTTAATGTTAGGGCGAGTAGGACTGTCTATAATCTGAGTAACATTTAAAGAGATACAAAGGTTTTTCAAATCCTCTGACACTGTAGTTAACCAGTCCCAGTTAAAATCTCCAAGTAGCACTATTTCCTTGTAGTCAAGGTGAGATAAAAGATTTGCCAACGAAGACAAGGAGTCCTTGACAGCTGAGGGGGGGTCTGTAACAGCCCACCACCATGACCTGTTGACCCTTTGCTACTTCGATATTTAAAGCTAAAAATTCAAGTTGCTTACTGATTGATTTGGAAACCAATGTGGTTACACTAAACTTACTCTTCACATAAATGGCAACGCCACCACCTTTATTAGGTCGGTCGGTACGATATACATTATAACCATTTAAGGATATGTCAGAGGCCAAAATAGATTTATTTAGCCACGTTTCTGATAAAAACAATGACATCAGCGTCAGTCGAGTTCGCCCAAATGCGGACAAAATCTAGTTTTGTCCGCAAAAAAGACTGCGCACATTCAAGTGGATGAATCCCAACCCAGACCTAGCTTTAAAATCAGCAGGAGTAGCGATCTGACTACTACTACTACTGGGCGGACCAGGGTTAGGTTATACATTTCCTGATAGCAATAATAGCAAGAAAACCAGGCATCTTTTCCTATTAATCGACACACATAAATTGTCATCTACTTTAAAATCACCAGCAAAGTCTGTGAAAGTGTGATTAGAGCTCAAGAAGCAGTCCTGAAGAACCATCATAGCAGGCAAACAAAACAGACAAACATATTTTGCCGAACTGATTGTCTGTGACAAGGCAACCGGTAATTGTTCGCGTAACACACCTGATCCTTTGCAGGGGATGCCCACTGCGGGCGGCAGAACAGACCAGAATCCATTCGACTTCTCAGGATGAAAAGAGAACTTCTCACTGTCCAAAACAGTTAACAGGCACAGCAGAATCACGATAAGGGCCATTTTCCCAGACCAGCACAGCATCCGTGAGGTTTTTGGGGCAAAACCTCCTCAGCAGAGCCGCACAAGACAGGCGAAAACAGGCCCCAGCCCGAAACATGGAGGCGCTCCGATCTCTCCGCGATGTGCCCGGGGTAAATCCTCCTCAGCACAGCACAGCAGCACACGACAGGTGGAGGTAGGCCTCCGCTACAGCAGAAACAGGACAAGTGGAAAGCAGGCCCCAGCCCGAAACGTGGAGCCGCTCCGTCTCTCCGCGATGTCTCCAGTGCAAAATCCTCCTCAGCACAGCAGCACAGTACAGGTGGACGCAGGCCTCCGCTACAGCAGTACAAGACAGGTAGAAGCAGGCCCCAGCCCGAACGCGGAGAACGTTCAGGCCACTCCGCAATGCCCTCGGTGCAAATCCTCCTTTCCACGCCCGCGGAAGAGAGGCAGCCCTGCCCCTCACTTTCCACGCTCCGTGAGGTGGATGAGTAAAAACACTGCCAGGTGAGGCGCTCCTGCTCTGATCGACGCTCCTGCTCTGATCGACGCTCCTGCTCTGTTACCTCAGCAAGGAGCAGGGAAGAACTATGGTGTCGATTTTAACAAAAATAGATCATGGAAGAACCCATTGCTTTTTATTTCTTAAGTAAATCGGGGCTTAGTACATTCATTTGTTTAGCTTTTAAAAAAGGTACTCAAAATCTATTTACTTATTTAAAACCAATGAGAAAAACTCTTATATTCCATTAGTTACTACATTGAATGCTTTCATGAGTTGTATTGCAGTCTTGAAAGAGACGGCTGAGACGAGGCCGTCCAAAATGACCTTTTTAGGGCAAAACAGAGAAACACAACACACCATGTGTATGTGTGCGTGTTTAAGCAAAGGTGCAGGGGAGATATTATTGAGGGTTTTGTGAGTGTGTGTGTGAGTGTGTGTGTGTGTGTGTGATGTGTGTGTGTGAGTGTGTGTGTGAAGAGGAGTGTTTTAAAGAGGAGAACAAAAGGAGAGAAGATGAAATAATCACACAGAGAGGGAAGGGTTTCCTGTCTGAGCTATAATGGAGTCCCTCAGTCCAACTCTATTTGCATTAAACACAAATTAAATGCTTAACAAGTCTTTGTGCAAACGTTTAATATTACTCAGACCGATGTGGTTGCCTGGTGTTTCCAATTGTTGGAACTGTGTGGAGCTGCTGGTTTTTGGTCTGCGAGGGATAAAGATATTAAAGGAAATATATAATAATTCAAAGTAATGTTACCTCCACAAAGGAGGTGATGTTTACAGGTTGGTTTGTCTGAATGTTAGCTCCATTGAGGAAACAAGTACAATTTTCAAATAGTTAAAGGGCGTAGCACGGGAAGAAGCATTTACATTTGGTTTGAATATACAAATTATTTTCCACATTTCTTTACATTGCAAGAAAGGGCATCCATTATTCTCTCTACTAAATCCATCACATCGATAGTTCAACCGACAAAAGGTCCACAAATGGTTGGCTGGCTGATTTCTTTTTTAGTTTACTATGTGCTGCTTGGATTAGTTTCCATTAGTATTGTTTATTTGCAATAGCACACAAAAAGAACATTCAGAAACGACAATACAAATAATACCAGAATATGAACAGAATAATGTCAGAAAGTGCAGACACACTGTAAAAGATGCAGCTCCAAAAACAAGTCAATATATAATAAAAACAAGGTGTTTTCTCTTTTAATAAGTGAACAAACCTGCCAATAGAACAAGAACAAAATGGCTTGGTGAGATTTCTTGAAGTAAAGATGGATAATTAGATAAATGACATCTTGTGTTTAGCTGGGAGAACTTATTTTGAACTATATTTGACCAGAATCAGGGAATTTGTAACAAAAAAGCCAGAAATGCTTCATTTTCTGTTTCCTGATGTTAGCTGGAGATGTTCCTCTAAAATAAGATGTTTTTAAGAGACTTGGACTTAAAAAGATGCTTAAGATGCCTTGACTAAAAACAAGACTTCAGTTATTAAAGGTGGGGTAGGTAAGTTTGAGAAACCGGCTCGAGATACACTTTTTGTTATATTCCATGGAATGCTCTTAACATCCCGATAGCAATGAATATCTTAAGTGCTTTGACAAAAAATCCATAAAAAATGTCATCTGTGGAAGCCGTAGTACTGTAAAAAGCACGACCAATCATTTTAGCCGGCCCGGCTAAAATAACCCGAACTTTGGTTTCTCCAAAATTACCTACCCCACCTTTAAGTCTTATATCAAGTGTAACGACATATTCTGACTAGAAATTAGACAAATATACTTGGCAAGATTGTACATGTTAGCAGTGCACACTTTACCTCAGGCTTTCAGACAGAGAGAGGCGTGATAACATGTACGATGAGATGCATCTTGGTCTGATTCTGAATGACTTGTTTTGATGCAGATTGTCCCCCGGTCCTGTCTCTGACCCGGCTCCATGAGTCCTGAGCTGCTGCTCCTCCTGCTGGTGGCTGCAGGGAGCGCAGGTAAACACAGGGACTCAGTGCATTCACTCAATGCTATACTTCACTGCAAAACTACACAAAGGTAGAACAAATAACCTGCACATTTTCTTTGATAGTTTAAAGAATTTTTCGGTAATATTAAGGTACACATATTCACCATCAAATAGTTGTTCATTAACATGCTTATTAGCTGTATATTGGCTCTTTATTAGTCATTATAAAACACTTATTAATGCCTTATTCTACATGACCATATTCTACAAGTAATAAGCCATTAGTTGAGAGTTTTTCCTCAATAACCCTCTAATTAGTGCTGATTGATTGTAAGTAAGGAAGTTGTTGTACATGAGTCTTAATATGCTCAATATGGGCCTAATAAGGCAGCAGTACCACAAGAATAGTAATTCTCCCATAATAACACTTAACAGATATGATCTATTCTTATGTAACAAGACATGAAACTATAAGTGTTAATGAAGTCTAAATAACTCAAAATGAGGTATTTCTCTCTAAGAATATGTTGTGGGGTGTTGACAGTTCAGCTACCAATAGCAAGGTGATATTGACCTGTATGTTTCATATGTATTACATTGTTATTTATTAAAGGTAATATACCAGAAATCATGTTCAGGTTGGGAGTCACACTTTAGTTTTTGTTGATTTCTTATAATTGGATTTCTTTATAATTTGTGTTTGTGCTATGTTTGAATTCAAAGAGGTTTTTTCTGCACATTCTTTGCAATAAATTGTTGATAAATGAGTGTGTGAACGGTGTGTGTGTAGAAAGCTTCAGAATATAGAGAGGAAGGAATGTGGACGCTTTGGTTCTTGTAAGAGATTTCTGCTGAGAGAGGAGGAGAACAATATCATGGAGATAAAGACATTTGAGCAAATTCCAACATTTTAGGAAAACTGTCGGAATAATCAAATATAAAATACGACGAGTAAAGTTTAAATAATAACTAATCTGATCAATACTCTATGTAATAATAACTAATCTGATCAATACTCTATGTAATAATAACTAATCTGATCAATACTCTATGTAATAATAACTAATCTGATCAATACTCTCTGTAATAATAACTAATCTGATCAATACTCTATGTAATAATAACTAATCTGATCAATACTCTATGTAATAATAACTAATCTGAGCCTCAATTACTTATTTATGTTTTAAATAAAGGTGAATGTATTATTTTATTAATATAACCATAATACGTTACATAGTATTTGGTATTTCACTTTATATTAAATACATAACAATAACAGTGCAGAACATCTAATACACTTCACTATGAATCCAGAACAATACAACTGCAGGAGTATGGATAAAGCCAGATGTTTGCATGCATTTGGAGCAGATTTGGGCAGAATCCAGCAGAGTGGATCGTGCTGTTCATCCTATGGAATCTATATGTAAAGAAACAAGTCTAAATATTTAAGATAAAGCTGTGAAACAATCTCAATAATTGGCAGCAAAAATGTACTTTTTTTTATTTTTTTTTATTTTTTTTTTTAAATTGGAATAAAACGATACATGTTGAGATAGGAAGTTCTAATATCTTAAGAGAAGAGCTTGAATATTAATAAATAATAAATACAAACTCTTTTGGCTCCTTCCTGTCTTTCTACTGGGTCTTTCTTGGCTTTTTACTGGCTATCTTCTAGCTCTATTCAGGTTTTTGGAGTTTTTTTCTAGCTCTATCCCTGATCATTTTCAGAACCTGAAGGCTCTACGGACTATCTTCTGGTTCTCTCTGGATCCATCCACTATCTCTTGTCTCTGTCCAGTGAATTACACTTGTGTTACTGGAGCAGGTAAAGCATACAACAGATACTTTCAGCATTATCGGAGCACGAAGTGGAAGCTTGGATGAAACACAGCGGACTTCTAAACAATGAACACCCGCAACTTAGAAGAAATAAAGTTGGGTTTTATGCGTTCTAATATTGCAATGCAATGAAGTCAGGCTTAGGGAGTAACGTATTACATGTAACAGCATTAGGTCATCAGGATACAAAATAGACAAATGTATTCCTTTACAGTTACAGAAGCAAAAACAATCAGATAACAGGTACATTTATGTAAAACAGGGCTTATTTAAGTCTTATATTAATGTTGTGCAACAATGTTAATCCAGTCAGACAGATTTTTCTCATGTGTGAACTGTCATAAGACTTATTCATTGTCCTCTCCATCAGCTTCTGTTTCCATGAGTTCAGCTGAGCTGCTGATTGGAGGCTCTGTCTCTCCGTTATCCTCAGTTTGAATTTCATTAAGCCGTGAGGACTGACGATCAACACACTTGTGTCTTTTGAAACAATTACGCCATTTAAATCTTTTGTCACAAACATTGCAGCTGTATTTTTCCTCTCCTGTGTGGATTCTCATGTGTGCCGTTAAACCTCCACTCTGTGAAAAAGGTTTCTTACAGACTGAGCAGCTGTATGGTTTCTCTCCTGTGTGGATTCTCATGTGTTTCTTTAAACTTCCACTCTGTGAAAAAAGTTTCTTACAGACTGAGCAGCTGTGTGGTTTCTCTCCTGTGTGGATTCTCATGTGTTTTTTTAAATTTTCACTCAATGCAAAATATTTGGTACAAACTGGGCAGCTAAAGGGTTTCTCTCCTGTGTGGATTCTCATGTGTTTTAAACTTCCTCTGTGAAAAAGCTTTCTCACAAACTGAGCAGCTAAAGGGTTTCTGTCCTGTGTGGATTCTCATGTGTCTGACATTTCTATTGTAAAAATTTCGTACACACTGAGCAGCCAAATGGTTTCTTTCAGCCTACACGAATCACTGACAGATTCATGTCTATTTTTCAGTGAGTTTGAGCCTGATGCAGGTTCTCTGGTCTCCTTCCAATCAGCACTGTCTTCAGTGTCAGGTTCAGAAGAGTCTTCAGTTTCAGGTTCAGAAGAGTCTCCAGTGTCAGGTTCATAAGAGTCTCCAGTGTCGTCCTCAGTCTTGGTTGTAAACTGCTCTCTGGATCTGAGTTCCTGGCTGGTTCTGGTCCTCGACAGTCATCTCCATCAGCTTCTGTTTCCATGTGTTCAGTTTGTCTTTGATGAGGCTGTGAGGACTGAGGTTTCTCTTCATCATCTTCACTCTTCACAGGGTCAGGAGTGAAAGTGGACTTGGTGATATCAGCCTCCTCCAGCTCCTGAAGCAGCTCTCCCTCCTTACTGATCCTGAGTTCCTCCTGTTCCTGCTTAATGTGTGGGGGAGAGGCTCGGGGTCCTCCTGGTCCAGACTGGTACTCCACTCCTGCTGGTCAGGGAGAACCTCTTCTTTAACCTCCACCAGCAGCTGGACATCTGCAGGAAACAGGAAACACACAGTCAGAACAAACGTGTTAGCAATTAAAAATCTAATCACCATTACAATGGGAGACATTTTGCAGCCCTAATTAATACCTTTGTTTTTTTTTATACTTTCATATTATCTTTCTTAGTCCCACCTATTGTGTATTTTTGTTGGCTCAATTCACCTCATGTAGCCCAGCCCCTTTCCACTTCAAGTTTAGCACTAGCTGCAATGTAAACAAGGAATTGTATTTGGCATCGTTCAGATACACTACGCCTATAGAATGAAAATACTCTGTTACAAATGAAAATCTTGCATTCAAACCTTATTTAAGTAAAAGTTTGCAAGTATTAACAGAAAAATGTACAGCACCTTCTTATGTAAAAGTAATGATACTGCAATAACATTTTCGCGGGGGCAAAACGCAACATCTTGCAAGAAACAGCGTCTGAGGGCTTCTTAACATTTAAAGGTCCCATGTCATGCTTTTCTGGTTATTACCCGTCCCCTTGTGTGTTATGTAGCTTTTTATGCATGTAAACGGTCTGCAGAGTCACAAACCCTCAAAGTACACCCTGTAGCGAGTACAACTCTAACACAGAAAAGGCCTGTCTATGCTGCCCCAGAACGCCTCGTTGGAGATTTCTCTTTTTCTTCCTGGTACCAAGTGACGTAACGACGACCCAAATGGACCAATCCGCGGAGCTGTTACATTACGTCCGCGGAGCCGTTACGGATTGGTCTAAATTGACCAATCCACGGACTCCCTCACACACACACACTCAATCTTTTCTCAGCTGCAGCTCCGCGGATTTCTCAGCCTGAGACGGCGGGACGCGGCGAGGCTCTGAGTCTGTGTGTGAGCAGCAGCGAGCCTCGCAACATCCCGCCAACACGGCACCCAGACCCCACGCAGCATTCTCATCTGTTTGTCATTACTGGTGTCATTTTCTGGTTGCTAACAAACGCCATTGTAACACATAATCACTGATGTTCCGCTGTAACGTGGTGGACTCATCAGAACAGAGTGGGCGAGCTGACCAATCAGAGCACAGTGGGCTCACAGGGAGGGGGGGGGGAGGGGGGCAGGAGCTCCAACAAGCCGTGTAGGACAGAGAGTGAATACACATACTATACAGAGATGCTGTATGAGAAACCAATGTAAGTTGGAAAATTAAACAATGTAAACCTATTCTAGTAGACCTCAATAATGGAAATATGATCAGTAGAAATGGCCATGACACGGGACCTTTAACAAACTATGAATGTGTCATACCCACTTAACAGGAAGAAACTCAGCTATCAGACAATATTAACCATTTTTAACAAAACGAAACACAAGGGTAATAACAAAGGCTCTGAATTAGCCCTGAGTGAAAAAATGCTAACGCACTTAGCATAGAACTCACGGTAAAATACCCTTATTACTTATCGGATCTGCACAAACAAGATATCAGCAAGCAAGCTGAGATTCCATAGATTCTAGAAATATAAGTATCATCAGTGAGCGATCAAAACTCGCGCCAGGGGAAGCAAACCCAGACATCACACCACGTAGCTTTACGGAGCAAACACGGGAAATATGTCTTACCTTTTGCTGTTTCTGATCAAAAGTTGTGTTCAATGGCATTAAAATGATAAAAAAGCTGCTGAAGGTTAATCCCATGTGTCTGTGTCACTTTGAAATTATTACTGATAATCCATCAGCATATTTATGTCAATAACGGAGTTTTCATATTAGCTGCTAATGATAGCTACGAGAGTGTATGACAGCTTCGGTTTTGGGCATTCTGGCTACGCATCACTCATTCACCAATGAGTAATGTTAAGATGGATTTTAGGGACTTCCCCTCGATTCTATTGGCTCTAACGGTTCAAAAGAGATGTCAATCATCAAAATCGACCAAATGACCCCAGAAGTGTTTTGTTTTTTTCTAAACTCTCTAAAAAGGTCAAATGTCACTTGTTTTGCATCAATCTTGATACAGGGTACTTATTATATGTTATAGTTTGGATTCCTAAAGCTTTTAGTCTCCGATCCCATCATTCAAGGGTGGTTTTCACTATAAAGTAATGTATTTTTTTGGACGGACACAATCATTTACATTTTTTTTACTATGTTCAATCTGAATTTACTTTAAAATAAAAAAATTCTATATTGATTCTGACTTTCCTACATCCAACTCACAGGTTTATCATTGCTTTGAGAAAAAAGATTATTAATTTACCCCTTTTAGAAGTGAAGTTATGGTCATTTGTTCTGGGAATGTCATTTTCGAGCCTGAGACCTGGAAAACAGGCTCAGGGCTTAACAGGTTAACAGCAAGGGGTGTTATAGTCTGTGATGTTGTGTGTGTGTGTGTGTGTGTGTGTGTGTGTGTGGGGGGGGGGTCTACTAGGGGCTGTGCTGGTTGTATAATCTGACCGCTGCAGGAAGGAAGGACCTGCGGTATCTCTCCGTGAGACAGCGGGGGTGCAGCAGCCTGTCGCTGAAGGAGCTGCACAGTGAGGACAGGGTGTTCTGGAGGGGCAGGGACACATTGTCCAGCAGGGAGGACAGCTTGGCTGCCATTCTCCTGTCTCCCACCACCTCCACAGTGTCCAGAGGACTCCCCAGGACAGAGCTGGCCTTCCTTACCAGTCTGTTCAGTCTCTTCCTGTCAGCAGCCGAGATGCTGCTGCCCCAGCAGGCCACACCATAGAAAATGGCTGATGCCACAGCAGAGTCATAAAATGTGTGAAAGAGTGCCCCCTGCACCCTGAAAGACCTCAGTCTCCTCAGGAGAAAGAGTCTGCTCTGTCCCTTCTTATACAGAGCAGCAGAATGAATGAATGAATAGTAGGGCTGGGCAAGTTAACGTGTTATTATCATGTCCCAACCAATGAGAGCATTTTGGGCGGGCCTTAGACTGCTGCAGTGCTCACATGAACCTACGTGAAACATGAAAATAAGTGGCGGGGACAGAAACATGGAGAACGGTACCAAACTCTTACATGGACGTCTTTTTATCGGTACTGGAAACATTAAAAAAATATGTCATATGTATTATTGCTAGATAAACATTATATTGCAGTTTTAGTTTCGCCAACTCCGTTTCCAATATTCAATAAGACTACAAAATGCGTCTATGATGTATTTTCGATCTTTCCAATCCAGACGAGATCTCTCTCTCTCACGTCTGAGTGTGAGGGGGCGGGGCGGTTTACACACACGCGGCTGCTACATGCATGCAACACACACACACACACACACGGCGGAGATGGCGGAGAGAACTAAGCGCTCCGAGGTGTGGTTACTTTACCCGTCTCGATGTGGACAATGCTCGTTGCCAAAGTGCAATAAGAGTTTAGCATGTAAGGGCGGTAACACGAGCAATTGATCTAAACATCTTGTAAAAGTGCACCACATTCAGACGGAGAAATGCACCGTTTTCGACTGTCTTTCTGGTCGCTCTGTAGCACCATCCACGAGTAACGTTTCCATGTCAGGTATGTTATGTATACCTTAATCTTCCTCCAGAAGAACCGTTAGGCCTTTTGCAGCATACCTGTATGCCCCACCTGTGTTGCTCTGTACCTCTGTATCTTTGTAGTAAATACTTGTTTAGTTCATTACCTTTTTTTTTCTCAAAAGAACCGATAAGAGTATCGTTAAAGGACCAGATCGATAAGCTGTATCGATAAAAGTAGTAGTACCGTTAAAACCTTAACGATACCCATCCCTAATAACAAACTAAATAAAGCGTTAATGCCCTGGCAGTGGCAAATAGCTTTGGTTTTATATTTGATTACATTAATGTTTTTTGAGATTTAGGAGAAATATTTGAAATGCTACTCTGTAAAGGGAATAGGCCTACTACTGTTAAAAATAACCTTATGTTTAAAATAAAAGTAAGCAATACACTACTTTTGAATTCATTATTGAATTGTGTGCATAACAATGCAATTAATCGCAGAAAATCTTTTGATTAATCCTGATTACAATGTTTAATCGTTGCCCAGCCCAGCACTAATAAACAGTCAGAAGTGTTACCAAAGACTTTAACATGTTACCAAAGAGTTTTAAGCAGGTGTGTCCAAACTTTTTTCACCGAGGGCCACATACAGAAAAACATACGAAGGGCTGGGCCACTCATAGAGGTGAGGTATATCGCCTCATCAGTTAAGTTATAAGTTAGCAACATGTAGGTAAATTAGGCTCGATACATGAATATGCTTTAAGAAAAAAAACGCCTACATCACAGCTCTCTATAGGGTTTCATTTATCTTGTTGGCAGCTCATCCCTAAACACAGAAGCCTCAGAGTGATTATAAGAAGATGAAATATGAAGGGTCTATTTCAAGCTTGTTATGGAAATAAGTTATTAGGCTTTTTTGTACCGACTAAGATTTGTTAGAAAATGTTATCAACATGAATTGACTGCATTTATTTTAAAAGTGGGCTTATTAACACATGAATACTACTGTGTGATATATTTGTAGATTTATATTTAAGAAGTACAATATAAGAAAAGCACAAGTTTCATTTGTGGGCCATATTTCATTATACTTTTTGAATTAGCTGAGGGCCAATTCAAAATGGCCAGCCTAGTTTGGACACCCCTGGTTTAAAGTGTTAATTAAGAGTGAAGGGAACAGACCTGCTCTGTGTATCCGAAGCTGAGGCTGTAAAACAGCGTCCAGTAGTTTCTGGAGTCTCTCGTTCTCCTCTTTGGAAAGAGACAGCTCCTCCTCGAGCTCTGCTATCGTTTTTTCAAACAGAGCAAATATATCTTCAGCAGCAGCAGTGAGTCGCTTCTTCTTCAACGACAGCAGCATTTGGACTTTACTCATGTTTCCTAGATCACCTTTTCCTGCAAACTCCGTTAAACACACCGTTTCTCTCTCCATCAAACTCTCAATCTGACTAGTGTTGCTAACGTGTTTCCAGCTAGCATGCTAAGCTAGCTCCTATAGTCCGAGGTAAACGCTCCAGAAAAAAGAGCACAGAGTCCATTCAGAGGTTTATCCAGACACACAGATGATGGATCAGTAGTGCTGGAGCTCACACACACTTTATCAGGAACACAGAGAGAGAGAACCGTAGCGACGAGACGCCTCCTCGATCCAGGTTAGAAAGAGCTTCTTCTTCTTCTTCTCTCGTTTTTTGGCGGATTGCAAACAACTTTAAGGTGCATACCGCCACCTGCTGTACATGAGTGTGAATCATCATATCATTCCATCTCTTATCTCATGGACGTATCTATGATCTAATCATAAATAAACAAAAAACATAAAATAAATAAAACAAAACAAAAATCTGTGATCTTACCTGCCTTTCTGGTCTTTCTCCCACCTTTTCTGCCAGATCTCCATCCCTTTTTTCTTAATGCTTTTCCTTCTCCTTTTCCAAGTTGAACTGGTAATGTTATTTCCTTTTGTAGTGCACTTTTTGCTCATTTATCAGCACACTCGTTTCCTTTCACCCCCTCATGTGCAGGCACCCAGCAGAACTGCAGATCTATACCGCCTCTGTGAAGTCTGAACAGGCTATGATTCAGTTCTGATGAAGATCGATATTTTAAAGTCTGGGATATATATACCAACTCCAACACACTCTTCCTTGTTCTTAGAACCATCTGTGTACATGTTGAGGTAATTGTAATACTTTTCGTTCAGGTACATACTCGTTTTAATTCCCACTTCATTTATTTGCCACTCTTTGTTCCTTTCTATGATACTCACATCTATGTTAGCTTCTGGGGAAAGCCATGGGGGAACACGGCTAAATGGGCTTGCTTTGGCAAACGTGATGGTCTCCACTCCATATGCCCTCGTTCTCTCCTTACTCGTCCAGCCAAACCCACGCCCCTGGAACTTTGTATATTCCAGCAATCCTGCAGTATTCTGTTTGTGATATTTTCCTCTCCAGTTCCTTGTAGCCTGACCCAGTAAGACAGAGCAAGTGTCTCTCTTCCGATCTCCAGAGGTGTCTCTCCTGCTTCTATCAGAAGAACTGCATTGATAGGGGATGACTTTATCGCTCCAATACACAGCCACAATGCTTTATATTGTATTCTATCAATTTGTAAAAGTGATGTTTTTGCTGCTGCTCCATACACTATACAACCATAGTCTATTGTGGACCTCATCATTGATCTGCATATGTCTATTAATGCTTGTTTGTCTGCGCCCCAGTTGCATCCAGCTACAGCTCGTAATAGATTTAATACTTTTTTGCATTTTGTTTCCACCTGTTTAATATGCATTTTCCATGTATATTTGCTATCAAGCCACAATCCTAGGTATTTGAACTAACCCTAAAGGGAAAATAAATAAACATCATGAAGCTAAACAGGTCGCAGGTACACAAATCAAATATCTGTATAGCAATTACAAATGTTTGGCATATCTGAAGCTAACGTTCTTGCAGGATTCGTGCTGTTCGGAGTTTGCATCCTCGTGGTTGATTGACTTATTGTAAGCTGCAGAGGTGGAATAAGTACTCAGGTCTTGTACTTGAGTAAAAGTAGAAGTACTCTGACCTTGTACTTGAGTAACAGTAGAAGTACTCTGATCTTGTACTTGAGTAAAAGTAGAAGTACTCAGATCATGTACTCCAGTAAAAGTAAAGTACCAGAGTGTAGGAATACTCTGTTACTGTAAAAGTCCTGCATTCAAAATGTTACTGAAGCAAAGGTACTAATGTATTGGCATCAAAATATAGTTAAAGTTCCAAAAGTAAAAGTACTCAATATGCAGATCGACCCATTTCACAATAATATATATGATATGTTTTGATTATAATCATTGATGCATTCATGTGTTTATCACATTTAAATGCTGGACTTATTTGTATTGTGTTGATAATTTCTACACATTGTGGTATTACTATTTTTATTTAAGTTAAAGTGCTGAATACTTTGTCCTTAAGTCGTCAAATGATACTTATATTTGTAAAAGTAAAAGTACCTGAAAAACTTAATAGTATTTTATACTTTAAATTATAAATCTGAACCCATTAATGCTCAAATGTTGCCTCTGATAAATAGGAAGCAAGTGTACCTTTATATACTGCAGGGCAGCTTGTACATTTCCCATAGGGGCCAATAAAGCTCTATAATTATACATGAACAATTATTTGATTATAAGTATAAAGTAGCAGGAAAAGTAAATACTCAAGTAAATTATGTTTCAGTAACTGAGTAAATGTACTTAGTTACTATCCACCACCACTGCTTTAGGATATACACAGCTGTTATGAAATTGTTCAGTAGGTGTCATGAAGTGCACGTGATATCTATTTATAAATGGGGAAGAAGACTAAGAGGGAAGAAGCCCGTCACACACACTGTTTGGTTTTTCATACCTTTAATTTTCTTGAAACTAAGGCAAAGCACATTTCAGCATCAAAGAGTACAAGTTATTTTCTCTAGACAAAATGTCAACAAAAACCATTGCACAGTTTTAAGAATAATATACTGAAATCAAACAGCTTCTTCAGATAAGCACAAAATAAAATGTCCACAAAGGGAAACAGCATGTGGGACGTTCATTCCTTCAGAAGAGGGCACTGTGTTGATTTAAAATGGCATAACGGGTGCCATCAAACAAACAGATCTTCTTTGAATAGTGGCATTAATAATATGTTTGAACTTACTGGAATGTATTCAACAGCAGTAAGAAAGCTTTCTGCAGCATCAGTGTTACATCTCAGGAGCTGCAGCGCTCTCTAGTGGACAGTTGTGACACCAGAGAGAGAAATGGCAGTACAGAGCTGCAGGGAAATGACCTTCAAAATAGAAATAGAACATATCTATAAATGCTGAGACACCAGTCCTAAACATATCATTTCTGGAGACAATGCTTTAATTACAGTTACAGTGGAACAGCCTAAAAAACACCCAACTGCACTGAAGTCACAGCCAGAAGAAAAGACAGAAAAAGACTTTGCTGCTATCTCCATACTCCCTTTTCCTAACTCTGGTTAGTACACGTGCTGCAGCATTTTGAATCAGCTGAAGCGACTTAACTGACTTCCTGGTACACCCTGATAATAGAGAGTTACAATAATCTAGCCTTGAAGTAACAAATGCATGGACTAGTTTCTCTGCATCGTTTTGAGGCAAGATATGCCTGATTTTTGCAATGTTACGTAGATGGAAGAAGGCGGTCCTTGAAATAGATTTTATGTGGGCGTTAAAGGATAAATCCTGATCAAATATAACACCAAGATTCCTTACAGTCTCACTGGAGGCCAAATTAATGCCATCCATAGTTAGTATATCTTTAGATAATTTGTTTCGTAGATTCTTTGGGCCGAGTACAATAACTTCAGTTTTGGCCGTGTTTAACATCAAAAAGTTTAAAGTCATCCACGTTTTTAAGTCCTTAAGGCAGTCTTGAATTTTATTTAGATGATTAATTTCATCAGGCTTGATTGATAAATATAGTTGAGTATCATCCGCATAACAATGAAACTGTACAGAATGATTCCTTATAATATGCCTAACGGAAGCATATATAATGTGAACAAAATAGGTCCAAGCACTGAGCCCTGTGGCACTCCATGGCTAACTTTGGTTTGCATGGAAGATTTATCGTTGACACATACAAACTGAGAGCGTTCAGATAGATAGGACCTAAACCAGCCTAAAGCAGTTCCCTTTATGCCAACTAAGTGCTCTAGTCTTTGCAATAGGATATCATGGTCGATAGTATCAAATGCAGCACTGAGATCGAGTAAGACAAGAATAGAGACAAGTCCTTTGTCTGAGGCTATTAGAAGGTCATTTGTGACTTTAACCAGAGCTGTCTCTGTGCTATGATGTGTTCTAAAGCCAGACTGAAAATCTTCAAATAAATCATTGTTTTTAAGTAATCACACAACTGTTTTGCGACCGCTTTCTCAAGAATTTTTGAGAGGAACGGAAGATTAGAAATAGGTCTATAGTTGGCTAAAACCTCTGGATCGAGGTTGTGCTTTTTAAGAAGCGGTTTTATCACTGCTACTTTAAATGATTGTGGAACATAGCCCGATAATAAAGACATATTCATAATATTTAATAAACAGGTGCTAATTAATGGAAAAACTTCCTTTAACAGCTTAGTTGGAATCGGGTCTAAGATACACGTTGATGGTTTAGAAGAAAGAATCATTGAATTCAATTGTTCAAGGTTTATGGCTGAAAAGCATTCTAATTTACTATCTAGTGTAATATTAGAACTTACGTTTCCGGGAGCTGTTGATAACACTATACTGGTCGAAGGCAAGAGGTCATTAATTTTGTTTCTAAGAGTAACAATTTTATCGTTAAAAAAGCACATAAAATCATTACTACTGAGTGCTATGGGAATAGAAGGCTCAGTAGAGCTGTGGCTCTCTGTCAGCCTGGCTACAGTGCTGAAAAGAAATCTTGCATTATTCTTATTCTCATCTATTAATGAAGAGTAGTAAGCTGCTCTCGCTTTACGCAGTGCTTTTTATATTCATTGAGAGTAATATGCCAAATTAAACGAGATTCTTCGAGTTTAGTGGAACGCCATATCCTTTCAAGTTGTCTCGACTTTTGCTTTATTTTGCGAGTTTCGGCATTATGCCATGGAGCTAGTCTATGTTGTTTTATTTTCTTCTTTTTCAAAGGAGCAACAGAGTCTAATTTTATTCGCAGCGCATCTGTAGCACTATCAACAACATGATCAATTTGGGGTGGTGTACATTTTGTATAAGTTTCCTCCCTTACATGCAGACATGCTATCAAGTTAAGTATTGGTGGAATCTCTTCTTTAAATTTGGCTATAGCACTAACAGATAGGTTTCTGCTGCAGGAACTTTTGACTAATGGTTTGTAGTCTAGTAACAGTACTTCAAAAGTTACTAAGAAATGGTCGGATAAAGCAGGATTATGCGGTTCGACTAATAGTTGCTCAATTTCAATACCATAAGTCAGAACAAGGTCGAGAGTGTGATTATAGCAGTGGGTTGGTTTATTTACACTCTGACGGAAACCAATAGAGTCTAATATAGAGTTAAATGCAACAGTAAGGCTATTTTTATCATCGTCAACATGAATATTAAAGTCACCTACGATAATTACTTTATCTGTTTTAAGAACCAAAGTTGATAAAAACTCAGAGAATTCTGTTAAGAATTCTGAATAAGGACCTGGTGCACGGTACACTGTAACAAATAAGATTGGATGCAAAGTTTTCCAGGTCGGATGCGTAAGACTAAAAACAAGACTTTCAAAGGAGGTATAATTTAATTTTGGTTTAGTATTGATAAGTAAATTTGAGTCAAAGATGGCTGCAACTCCACCTCCTCGGCCTGTGCCTCGAGCAATATGAGTATTGATATGGCTGGGTGGAGTGGCTTCATTTATGCTGACATATTCTTCATGTCTCAACCAAGTTTCAGTGAGACAGCAAATATCAATATTATAATCTGATATTAAATCATTTACCAATATTGCTTTAGATGCTAGAGATCTTATATTTAAGAGACCACATTTAATCTTCCTGTTTTGTTGCACTGTAGTAGTTGTTACATTTACTTTTATTAGGTTATTATGTATGACACCTCTATTAGGCTTCATCTTAAATTGTCCTTGGGCAGACACACACACCGTTAATATTGGGTATTTTATTGGGTTCGGGATTCCTATGGATGACTGCCCAGGAGAGAGCGCAGAGAAGCGTGTAAGACTGCGACTCCGCCTCCTGGTCTCAACTCCAGTTTGTCATGGATTAAGTCCACAAATCCCTGAAATGTTTGCCGAAATGAGATGTGCACCTTCCAAAGTAGGATGAATGCCGTCTCTCTTAATCAGACCAGGTTTTCCCCAGAAGGCTGTCCAATTATTTACGAAGCCCACATCGTTTGCTGGGCACCACCAAGACAACCAGCGCTGAAATGATGATATGCGGCTATACATGTCGTCATTGATCAGATTGGGGAGGGGACCAGAGAAAATTACGGTGTCCGACATTGTTTTAGCATATCTACACACCGACGCCACATTAACTTTAGTGCATTCTGATTGGCGTAAACGAACATCATTACCACCGACGTGAATAACAATCCTACTGTATTTACGTTTATTTTTAGCCAGCAGTTTAAGATGCGCCTCAACGTCGCCCGCTCTGGCCCCCGGAATGCATGTGACTGTGGAGGCTTCGGTCTATAAATTCACGTATCTCATAATAGAGCTACCAATAACCAGAGTTTGACTCCTCAGCGGGTGCCTCGCTGAGTGGGGAAAATTTGTTAGATACGTGAACGGGTTGGTGGGGACCTGTGGGTCTCCTGTAATGCCTCTTCTGAACAGTCAACCAGTCTCCCTGCTGCTCGGGAGTTGTCGGGGGACGGCTAGTAGGAGCTACCATCGATGATGGAGGCGAAGGAGGAGAGAGCGACGCTGTGGATCGGGAACGGATACAGACGCACCGTGGTCTGCGGAGACAAGGAACATGTGTCAGACTGAAACAGAGACCAGCCAGTCGTCTCATTAATAAATGTCAGACTTGCAGTGTAGTATAAAAGGCCAAATAAATCATTAAAATGCAAAGCGTTAAATGTGTGCAGAGGGCGACACCATCTGGTCACAACTTTACGTTACATAGTATTGGGTATTTCACTTTATATTAAATACATAACAATAACAGTGCAGAACATCTAATACACTTCACTATGAATCCAGAACAATACAACTGCAGGAGTATGGATAAAGCCAGATGTTTGCATGCATTTTGAGCAGATTTGGGCAGAATCCCGCAGAGTGGATCTTGCTGTTCATCCTATGTAATCTAAACTCCTCAAAAAAAGTTTGGAAACGTTATTTTGGTCGATTATTCCTCCCCTTTAATAATACCAATTGGTTTTGTATTTTATATCGTTGGAAAGCCTGATTAGTCACCTTTACAACAAGGTACAACTTGTAAGGATCTTGCATTCGTGGGATGAGCAACACAGCTAACCGTGTGAGTAGCGGCCAAAAAATGCTTGTCAAAATCCCCTGCAATATTCTTCTGTTGGTATTCACTCTCGTTTTGAGCTTCAAGTGCTGGCAGGTGTATGCCAGGCACAGGTGTGTGACTGACACCTGATTACAGGCAAGATTTTCACAACGGTACCACAGACAGATCTCTGATCAGACAGTGAGGAACAGACTGCACATGGCCGGTCTTCGTGCTTATAAGGCTGCTAGGAAGCCTGAAATGACTGCCCTTCACCATCAGGCCCGTTTGCGCTGGTGTCGACAGCACCGACAGTGGAACCTAAGAGTGTGGGGGAACGTCATGTCACATCTCCCTCACAGGCAAAACAGAACTTGTCATCATTTAAGGCAATCTCAATGCAGTGAGATATCGGAATGAGATTCTGGAGCCAGTGGCGATCCCATATCTCCAGAATCTGGGACCTAACTCCATCCTCCAGGATGACAACGCTCGCCCCCACAGATCATCTCAGAGTACCTCCAGAATTTGGGAGTGGAGACGATGGAATGGCCTGCCGTGAGTCCAGACCTCAATTTTTGGCATTGTGGGCTGCAACCCACACGTTTAGCTGTGTTGCTCATTCCACGAATGCACAATCCTTACAAGTTGTACCTCGTTGTAAAGGTGACTAATCAGGCTTTCCAACGATATAAAATACAATACCAATTGGTATTATTAAAGGGGAGGAATAATCGACCGAAATAACGTTTCCAAACTTTTTTTGAGGAGTTGTATATGTAAAGAAAAAAGTCTAAATATTTAAGATAAAACTGTGAAACAATCTCAATAATTGGCAGCAAAAATGTAAGGTTTTTTAATTGGAATAAAAGGATACATGTTGAGATAGGAAGTTCTAATATCTTAAGAGAAGAGCTTGAATATTAAAAAATAAAAAATACAAACCCTTTTGGCTCCTTCCTGTCTTTCTACTGGGTCTTTCTTGGCTTTGTACTGGCTATCTTCTAGCTCTATTCAGCTCTTTGGAGTTTTTTCTAGCTCTATCCCTGATCATTTTCCGAACCTGAAGGCTCTACGGACTATCTTCTGGTTCTCCTCTGGATCCATCCACTATCTCTTGTCTCTGTCCAGTGAACACTTGTCCACTTGTGTTACTGGAGCAGGTAAAGCATACAACAGATACTTTCAGCATTATCGGAGCACGAAGTGGAAGCTTGGATGAAACACAGCGGACTTCTAAACAATGAACACCCGCAACTTAGAAGAAATAAAGTTGGGTTTTATGCGTTCTCATATTGCGATGCAAATCCATGATGTAATGACAGTAATTAAGAATAATTGAGTCATTGAATGCTCATTTCAGTAGATTTAATCAAACAAAACAAACATATTGGACATGGCCTCAAGACTGAAACCTCTTCACATTCTGTTGAAATAGTCAATTACTAGCCATATCTCACACATTGCTGTTTTGAATCATTAATATGTGGATGACAGTTGAACTGGATGATGTAACATTTATGCCATCTGCTGGAAAGAAGACGGATCGTTCTGTTGGCGTCGTTTGGACAACAAAAACAGAGTGAAGCTCTCATTTCATAAACAATCTTTGAGTACAAACCCCGTCCTGCAGAGAGCACACAACCCAACAGCACGTTGTTGGTCTAGCATCACTTTACAAAACGTTTGCATTAAGACACTAAGACTAGCTGGTCCATTGTAAAGGTCAGTCCACCTTAAATGAGCAGTGGGTGATCAGCAGGTGAAAGGCAGGACAAGGGAACTTGGTCCTGAGGAGATGTAACGATTATTAAACAAGAAATAGTCGAGTCAAGGGGTCAAAGAAATTAACATTTTTGATTATTAGCGAATCGGTTGCAGGTGGGTGAAATCAGGCTTAGGGAGTAACGTATCACATGTAACGGCATTAGGTCATCAGGATACAAAATAGACAAATGTATTCCCTTACAGTTACAGAAGCAAAAACAATCAGATAACAGGTACATTTATGTAAAACAGGGCTCATTAACAGGATAGCAATGATACCAAACATTTAGAAATAAAGAACAATACATCAAATCAATTATCTCTATATGGAAACTTGGAGCCCTCAATCCAAAATAAAATGGTTCCTCAACAGTCAGTGGTTAACGTATACATCAGAAAATCAGTATGACAAAAACATTAAACATATTGTCCACTTATGTTGATTAGGGGTCGACCGATAATCGGCCTGGCCGATTATCGAGGCCGATATTCCGCATTTGACCAATTATCGTATCGGCATTTTCTTTATCCAATTGCCGATACAACTTTTGCTCTGATGCGGCAGTTTCTCTGGCTGCAGTCACCACTCTGTGTTCACGAGCAATGTCCCGCCCACAGCGCTATCTGATAGGCTATTACTGAAATGTCAATACACACTTTTTCCGGACTCTTTCCAAGATTTTCCGGGCTGCAGCCAGCCAGAGAGGCGGACCTTCTCAGATTACAGGCAGGTGCGAAGAACGGTGACACAGACAGGAGCAAGCAGCAGCGGTGAGCAGCAGTGCCATACATGTGCTGAAGTTGCAAAAACACCACAATTTTATGATCCAATTCTATCAGTTTCCCAGTTACACAGGAAGTCAGTCAGAGTTGGGGTTGCGGGTGGGGTCTCTGATGTTGGCTTTAAGCGCCTCATGGCTGCAGCGGAACCACGATATGCGCTGAAAAATTAGAAGTATTACCGCACGGTAAAGCTGTATGATGTTCACCACAAGGTTGTAGAGAAGATAAAAGCCCTGATCCAACCAGAGAATGCTGGCCACTCACTCTCCTTCACTACAGACTGATGGTCTGGATCAACAGAGTCAGTGATGAGCCTAACATGCCACTTTATTGACAGTGAATGGACCAGAAAGCAGGTTGTTTTGAATACAAAGGCGATGCATGGATCCCACACTGGGGAATATATCGGAGAGACATTCCTCGGCATGCTTGATGACTGGAAAATAAGCAAAGACCATGTAGCACTTGTGCTTCGAGACAGTGGAGCAAATATGGTCAAGGGAATGAGGCTTGCTGAACTCCCAGACCTCAACTGCACAGCGCACTCATTGCAGCTCGTGGTGAATGATGGTCTGTCAAGTCAAAGAGCCATCATAGATGTCATTGCGATGTTAAAGAGGTGTGCCACCCATTTCCACCACTCGATTCTTGCCAAGCAGCGTTAGAGGGCCATCCAGAAGGACCTTGGCTTGCTTGAGCACAACCTAGTCCAGGCTGTCCCGACCAGGTGGAACTCAACGCTCCACATGCTGCAAAGGGCACTGGAGCAAAAGCGTGCTCTTAGCATCTACGCCGGCGAACACGGAGGATTTGCCTGTCCTAATTCTCACCAGTGGGACATTGTGTCCAATTTGGTCGAAACTCTCATCCCAATAGAGGAAGTGACACTAGAGGTGAGCCATAACAACTCCTCAGCGTACTGCATCATTCCATGTCTGATTGTGCTGAAGATGCTATTTCAAGGTGAAGGGCCCTCGACACAAGGCATCAGACACTCAGGCAAGTCATGAGGGAGAGCCTGGTCAAATGTTTCTCAAAACTGGAAAAAACAAAGATGGTGGTGCTGGCATGTCTCTTAGATCCTCGCTATAAGAATCATGTATTCTCCTCTGACGCTACACTGACCAAGGCCAAAGAATGGCTGAAAGAGGATGTTACCAGTCAAGAAGAGCCTGCTGCTGCAGAAGATATCAGTGAGGAAGAGCAGGCTGCTGCAGAAGGGACCAATGAGGAAGACAGAAGAACCCCCAAAAGGCAACGGAGAGAACAGGTATCTTGTCGTAGCTGTATTGATGACATGTTTAGTTCTCTTCTAGCATCCCACACTGTTGAGCCGTTGGCTAAATCCTGCCTCGAGGATGAGTTACATCTGTACCTCAAGGAGCCAGTGATCGACAGGCGTAAGGGGGATCCACTCCAGTGGTGGATACAGAATGAAGGGCGCTTCAAGAAAGTTTCTTTGCCCACCACCCTCGTCTGTTCCAAGTGAGCGGGTCTTCAGTGAAGTCTCTGCAATCTATGAGAAGAACAGAAGCCGTCTCACTGGAGAGCATGCTGAGCAACTCTGCTTTCTGCACCACAATCTGGTTCTGCTGAATTGGGACTACTAAATGAGACTCAATTATCAGAAGTTTTTATTTTATTTTTACTTCACTCAGGGTCACAGAGAGGAAACCAGTTGTAAGATGTTTAAAAGTTCATTAAACATAATATATGCTTAAATGCATTTCAAAGAAGTTGTGTTGGAGTTTGTGTTATTCTAAATTTTGACACCAAGATTTTCTGATTTTACTGCAAATGTATAACGATTCCAAATATCGGTTATCGGTCTCCTTGATTACTAATAATCAGTATCGGTATCGGCCTTGAAAAAGCCATATCGGTCGATCCCTAATGTTGATAAAGATGGAGTTCATTTATGTCTTATATGAATATTGTGCAACAATGTTAATCCATGTGTGAACTGTCATAAGACTTATTCATTGTCCTCTCCATCAGCTTCTGTTTCCATGAGTTCAGCTGAGCTGCTGATTGGAGGCTCTGCCACTCCGTTATCCTCAGTTTGAATTTCATTAAGCTGTGAAGACTGAGGACCAACACACTTGTGTCTTTTGAAATCACAATGCCATTTAAATCCTTTGTCACAAACATTGCAGCTGTAAATTTCCTCTCCTGTGTGGACTCTCATGTGTGCCCTTAAATTTCCATTCATTGCAAAAGATTTGGTACAAACTGAGCAGCTAAAGGCTTTCTCTCCTGTGTGGATTCTCATGTGTAGCTTTAAATTTCCACCCTGTGAAAAAGCTTTCTTACAGACTGAGCAGCTGTGTGGTTTCTCTCCTGTGTGGACTCTCAAGTGTTCCTTTAAATGTATATTCTTTGAAAAAGCTTTCTTACAGACTGAGCAGTTGTGTGGTTTCTCTCCCGTGTGGACTCTCATGTGTTCCTTTAAACTTCCACTCTGTGAAAAAGCTTTCTTACAGACTGAGCAGTTGTGTGGTTTCTCTCCTGTGTAGATTCTCATGTGTCGATTTATACTTAGTTTCTGTGCAAAAGATTTCGTAAACACAGAGCAGCCAAATTGTTTCTTTTCAGCACTACGGCTTGAATCACTGACAGATTCATGACTATTTTTCGGTGAGTTTGAGCCTGACGGAGGTTCTCTGGTCTCCTTCCAATCAGCACTGTCTTCAGTGTCAGGTTCAGAAGAGTCTCCAGTGTCAAGTTCAGAAGAGTCTCCAGCCTCGTCCTCAGTCTTTGGTTGTAAACTGCTCTCTGGATCTGAGTTCCTGGCTGGTTCTGCTCCTCCACAGTCATCTCCATCAGCTTCTGTTTCCATGTGTTCAGTTTGTCTTTGAGGAGGCTGTGAGGACTGAGGTTTCTCTTTATCATCTTCACTCTTCACAGGGTCAGGAGTGAAAGTGGACTTGGTGATATCAGCCTCCTCCAGCTCTTGAAGCTGCTCTCCCTCCTGACTGATCCTGAGTTCCTCCTGTTCCTGCTTAATGTGTGGGGGGGGCTCTGGGTCCTCCTGGTCCAGACTGGTGCTCCACTCCTGCTGGTCAGGGAGAACCTCTTCTTTAACCACCACCAGCTGCTGGACGTCTGCAGGAAACAGGAAGCACACAGTCAGAACAAACTGTTAAGGGTTAGCATTTAAAAATCTAATCACCATTAAAATGGGAGACATTTTGCAGCCCTGATTAATGCCTTTGTTTTTATACTTTCCTATTATCTTTCTTAGTGCCGCCTATTGTGTATTTGTGTTGTCTCAATTCACCTCATGTAGACCAGCCCCTTTCCACTTCCAGGTAAAAATGAAAAAGGGTTTTTCTTCTGGTTTAGCACTAGCTGCAATGTAAACAATGAATTGTATTTGGGATCGTTCACAGCTACACTACACCTATAGAATGGTAATACTAAAAATATATTGTAGGGCCATACCTATACAAAATATGTCGGAAGTTTTTTGCTTTAAATACCAAACAGATCACCCATTGTAGCCATGCCTTATACTGCTCATACCTCTCTATTCCAGCCCTGTTCCAAAAAGGCTGATTCTGTGACCGTAGCTTTAAATGGAACGGCTGCTACTAGCCACGCCCCTTTGTAGCATCACGCAGCTTTCCCCTGCTAAGAGAGTTTTCTACCGCGAGAAACTCAGCTAAACGCTCTCTCGCAGGGTTTACCGCAAGGACATTATGTTACACATATTCTCTCCAGTACAGCATTAGTTCTGAGTGTTAGCATGCTTGCTAATGTCAACACAGACCATATTACTCCCAAAACACTCCGTGCATTGTTTCTGATACAGCACATAGCTTGACATGTTCTTTCTTAAGTGTTTACCGCTAGAACAGTGCCATTATATGTATTATATATAACAACTTTACTCTAAGTGCCTCCTGCAGACATCCAGCTGAACACACAGACACACAGCTGCGAGGGGGGATTCAGCTAGACCAGTGGTTCCCAGCCTGGGGGGCGCGTGAAGCTGGGAAGAAGTTGTAAACAAACATTGTTTGCTCGTAACATCAATCAAATTGACACATTTTTAACACAACTGGCAGTGTGTGTGTGTGTGTGTGTGTGTGTGTGTGTGTGTGTGTGTCTGTCTGTCTCTCTCTCTCTCTCTCTCTCTCTCTCAGATGTAAAACATGTGATGGAGCATTACTAACCTGACTCAGATGCTTTGTTTCACCAAACCATCTAGGAAAGCTCCATTGGAAGCCATTTGGAAAGGGCAGGCACTTTCAAAAATACTTGGCAGGTGATTGGATCAATCTGTCTATCACAGTGTATTTCAAACTGTGGGGCGCGACCCCTGGTGGGTCGCGGAGGTACTGCAGGGGGGGGGCGGGAAGATTTTTCTTTTTTGTTTTTTTAATTATTTTCTCCTTTTAGCTTTGTGAAGCACCTTGAGATTACGTTGTTTTTAAAGTGTGCTATATAAATCAAATGTATTATTATTGTTATTAAATTGTAAACAAACACTGCTCGAAAATATCTCATTGGTCAGAGAGCTGTGGGCATAATGCTGCCTTTTGCAACATCCTACTTGTGTGAGATAGGCTTTTCTGCCATCAAAACGAAATACAGATCAAAGCTGAACATTGAGAATGAACTGAGAGTCTCAAAACAACAGCCCCGGTTTGAGAAGATCTGCAAGGGAAAGCAAGCACACACAAGTCATTGATAGGCTATGTGTGGAATAGGAATGGTAAAGTGATGTGATCGTTTGCAACCTGCAGTAGAAATAGTAGTTAAGTGTTCATTAATATATTTTCCTTAAAGAAATTTGAATTTAAAAATCTACTACTCGGGGAAGAAGGCCTACTAGTTTTAATTAGGCCAAATTAATTCACAGTATCTATTACAAGCACTTTTGTTCATGTGTAATCCATAATCAAATATAAAATTATAGTTGGATCTTTGTATCTTCTTATTATTAGCAGAGAAAATGTAATGTTTTTACAACAATATACAATTAATCCTACCAATATAGATGGGAACCGGGTTGGGGGGGTCCCGAAAATATTTCCAATTACCCAAGGGGGGCCCGACTGAAAAAGTTTGGGAACCACTGGTCTATCACCTTCTATCATGGGCCACTTCTGATTGGTTAACAATGGCTGGTAAATGTGGAGCATGTACATGTGGAGCATTTTAAAAAAATAAATAAATAAAATGTAAAAAAAAATCGCAGGCTTTGCAATTTGATAATCGCATCATTTAAAATCGCGATTTTGATTTAAAATCGATTAATCGTTCAGCCCTAGTCCACTGGACCCGGGGCTAACTAAAGTGTGGACCTGTCTGTTCTCACATTCCCGCATTATGTCTTGCAGGAACCAATCTTTACTTTTTTCACACTCTATCCAAGCTGCAAATTTGGGGCAAGACACAATAAATAAAGCATTGCCAGTTTGGGTCCTGTGGAGTCTATTTGTAAATAACATTACAAGAGGGATTCTTATTATTACATTATATGCATTATTGTGCTCATGAGATGTTGTTATGACTATAAAAGGCTTGGATACGAAACGAAGGGGACAGTCATATGAGAGTTTTTAGCTTGCAATACTAATGTAGCAAAGCCAGGTGCAAGACACTGTAAGAGGACAATGAGTTACTGAGGCTCATTGGCCGTGTGGGTGAGCTTCGCTCCCACGCATAGCTGGGAACCAGTATAATGAAGGTTTTCCACTTTTTCTGTAGAAACTTTAGCAAAAACAAATTACTAGGATAGCGACAGAGTAGGGAGGAACCTTCACAGGCAGGCCGACTGCTGATTGGAAGATCCTGTTGCCAAGAGACGTTGTCTAAGTCTGTGCACCAACGAGAGAGAGCCAAAGTCTAAACCGCGGCCCTCCCCAGCTAGTCTCAACCAATCATAAATGTACGGGCAATGCCCTGTGTAATAAAATGTATTGAGGCACGAAGTTCGACGCTCTTTAATGGAAATAGTGGAACAGATACAGCTTTGCTGCCTGTGATTTCTATGTCCGGACGGAGTCCTTGGCCAAGTGAATAATATTTTGCTCTCTTATAATAAATAGTTAAACTTTAGAAGTTGTTTGTCTTTCCTGGAATTGTGAAAACAACAGTCCTAATCACAACTGATCAAGATGGCCAAAAGATTCTCTGCTCAGAGGGCCTTGCAAATGATTCTGGAAGAGAGAGAACCATTTGATGATGATGTAGAGCAGTGTGTTCTTTTCTCTCTTTCTCTCAATTCAATTCAATTCAATATGCTTTATTGGCATGAATGTCAGGTGAACAATATTGCCAAAGCGTCAAGGATAATACAATTCAATAGTGATATGATAAAATACAAATACAATTCATTCATTAAACAATTTACAACAATGTATTATTACAAAACCGCAAGTATCAAATGTAGAAAAGACCATGAAGTAGAGGAGTAATCAGAGTGAGCTGTGAGGAACAGCTGTCTCTTAGGCTGTGACATGCGCTCACATATTTCGCTGCTTCTATGCTGCTGGCACTATTTTCTCCAAGTACATGTTGCATTTTATTCTGGTCAGACAGTGATTCAAAATCTTGGAGTTGACATGTTATCTTTGTAAAGAACTTTGTTCTAATGTCTTGGTATGTTTGACAGTGCAGCAGAAAGTGTTGTTCTGTCTCCACCTGTCTCTGTGGACAGAGCTGACACAGCCTCTCTTCTCTGGGCAGCCAGGTCTGCCTGTGTCGGCCAGTCTCTACGCCAGGCTGTGGTCACTGAGTCTGTACATTGTAATGTCTTTCTCAGTTTGGGATCAGTCACGGTCAGATAGTTTGCCACTGTGTACTGTCTGTTTAGAGCCAAATAGCATTGAAGTTTCTTTTGGGTTTTCGTGGTACATGTCCAATAGTTGATGTCATTTTCTTTTTCTTTAGCTATGATTTGGTTGGGCCAGATTGTGTGAGAGCTGTCCTGAGGCCTGTTAGAGGAGGTGAGCCTCAGGACCAGCTGGTTGAGGCCTTGTCCTGTTAGGTTTTTAGGTGGTTGTAGAATTTGACTGCTCTTTTTTGTATCCTAATTAAAAGGGGGAATTGGCCTAGCTCAGCTCGGCATCCATTGTTGGGGGTGTTCCTGTGGACTCTCAGGATGCTCTTGCATATCTCCGCATGTAGGGTTTCTATTGGGTGTTTGTCCCATTTATCAAAGTCTTGATTTCCAAGAGGACCCCACACTTCGCTACCATACAGTACGATTGGTTCCATTATTGTATTGAATATTTTGAGCCAGATTCTAACAGGTATATCTATATTTGAAGACTTTTTGATAGCATAGAAAGCCTTTCTTCCTTTGTCTCTGAGATCATTAATGGCCAGATTGAAATTTCCTGTCAAGTAATTTTTAGTCCCAAATATGTGTAGCTGTGTGTGTGTTCTATGTCAGTGGAGCCCAGTAAGAAGCGGTGTGGGTTTCCCTGACCCCTGGGTCGTTTCTGGAAGACCATAATCCTGGTCTTTTCCAGATTAACTGTCAGGGCCCAGGTCTGACAGAAGCTTTGCAGATGATCCATTTGCTGTTGTAATGCCTCCTTAGATGGAGCTAGCAATATTAGATCATCTGCAAACAGGAGGCATTTAATCTGTGTGTCAGAGAGGGTGAGTCCAGGGATATCAGATTGTTCTAATGATCATTTACTCCAGGTGGAACTAAAGTCTGATTTAAGAGTTGATTATATTTCACATCATTCATCCAGATCTGTAAAGTAACTAAAGCTGTTAAATACATGTAGTGCAGTAAAAGTACACCATTTACCTGTGGACTGTAGAGGCGCAGAGTTACAAAGAAGCAAAAGTGGAAATACTTAAGTACCTCAAAATAAGTACAGTACTTGAGTAAATCTACTTAGTTACTACCACCACTGCAGATATTGTATGTGTGCTAGCAGCCCATAATCCACACTATACATAAAATAAATCGATGTGCATTCTGTTTCTAATTTGTTTCGTTTTTCCCCTAAAAAAATAACAAAAAGAACCTATAAAAATACTGTTAAAGAACCGGATCGATAAGTAGTACTTGTAATTGTTTCAATTAGGCCTCATTATTTCACAGTGGCACAGGATCATCTGCCAATACAAGTACTTTTATTCATGTTCAATCCATAATAAAATATAAAATTATAGCTGGATATTTTTGTCTTGTTATTATTAGCAGAGAAAATGTAATGTTTGTACAACTATATACAATTAATTCTACCAATCTCGGTGGGAACCAGATTCCAATTAAACAAGAGGGGCCTCACTGAAAAAGGTTGGGAACCACTGATGTAGAGGAAGAGGAAGAGGTTTGAGAATGTGAGGATCACATTTCTGAGAATTCTGAGTGTGACAGTGACTTTGAAGAAGAGGATGAGATTGAGCATCAGTTAGTTACAAAAAAAAGACGAGCCACAAGACCAGCCGGTCAGTGGGCAAAAAAACAAGTAGCACTTCATAACAATTAATTGTAATCTAACAAATGTAAAAGGGCAAATATTATCCATATATGCTGTGTATATTGCTTGTAATTGAGATGAAGTAAACATCTGTTGAGTATTTTAAACATAAAATTGTTTGATTGTGTTGAATTGAAGCCCAAAAAGGCAGCGGGTCCACCAGACCCGAGAACACTGGCTGAGTAACAAAAATATGAACACCACACAAGGGTTAAGAGTAAAGGGAACAGACCTGCTCTGTGTATCCGAAGCTGAGGCTGTAAAACAGCGTCCAGTAGTTTCTGGAGTCTCTCGTTCTCCTCTTTGGAAAGAGACAGCTCCTCCTCGAGCTCTGCTATCGTTTGTTCAAAAGAGAAAATATCTCTTCAGCAGCAGCAGTGAGTCGCTTCTTCTTCAACGACAGCAGCATTTGGACTTTACTCATGTTTACTAGATCACCTTTTCCTGCAAACTCCGTTAAACACACCGTTTCTCTCTCCATCAATCTCTCAATCTGACTAGTGTTGCTAACGTGTTTCCAGCTAGCAAGCTAAGCTAGCTCCTATAGTCCGAGGTAAACGCTCCAGAAAAAAGTGCACAGAGTCTATTCGGAGGTTTATCCAGACACACAGATGATGGATCAGTAGTGCTGGGCTCACACACACTTTATCAGGAACACAGAGAGAGAGAACCGTAGCGACGACGCCACATGGATCCAGCTTCGTCTTCTTCTTCTCTCAGTTTTTTCTCCTTCTTCTTCTCCCGGTTTTTGGCGGATTGCAAACAACTTTAAGGTGCATACCGCCACCTACTGTAGAAGAGTGTGTATCACCATATCATCCTATCACTTGTGGAATTATACCACTGTATTTACGTTGTTTTAAATTCTTCCAATCAATCCTGTTTCACTCAAATACTTAAGAATGGCCATCCTGGTAGCTCTTACCCCCTCACCCTCTGTTCCCAGTATCCCCATCAGGCTCCACTCCCTTCCTGCCTCTCTGACCCTGTCTCTTAGTTTTTCCCTCTTGTTTTGTACATGTTGCAGTGTAATATGATGTGTTCCACATTTTCTTTCACTCCACAGCCCCTGCATTCTTCAACTTCGCTTTTTCCCATTAAAAACATTGTGCCGTTTAATCCTGTATGATCCATTCTGAGTCTAGTGATGATGATCTCCTCCCGTCTGTTCCTTTCTGTATAGATCTTTGTTATGACTGATTTCTGTAACTTGTCGTGTCTCCTCCCTTTCTGATCTTCCTCCCACCTTTTCTGTCATATTTCCATACCCTTCTTCTTAATTATTGCTTTTCCTTCTCCTTTCCCAAGTGAAACTGGTATTGCTATTTCCTTAAGTAACGCATCTTTTGCTAACTTATCAGCATGCTCATTCCCTTTAACCCCCTCATGTGCAGGCACCCAGCATAACTGCACATCTATTCCCCTCCTCTGAAGTCTCAGTAAGCAATGGTTAAGTTCAGTGATTAAATCTTCTCTAACAGTGATTGTCGACTGTATGCTTTCCAAAGCAGATAGTGAGTCTGTGCATATCACCACCCTATCTGACCTCTTCAACCCATTGTAGCCCAATAATTGCTGCGAGTATTTCTGCTGTATAAACTGATAAGTTATTTGACACTCGTTTTGAGATTGATATTTTGAATTCTGGGATATACACGCCTATCCCCACACATTCTTGCTTCTTAGATCCATCTGTGTACATGTTGAGGTAATTGTAATACTTTTCGTTCAGGTACATACTTGTTTTAATTCCCACTTCATTTATTTGCCACTCTTTGTTCCTTTCTATGATACTCACCTCTATGTTAGCTTCTGGGGAAAGCCATGGGGGAACACGGCTAAATGGACTTGCTTTGGCAAACGTTATGGTCTCCACTCCATATGCCCTCGTTCTCTCCTTACTCGTCCAGCCAAACCCACGTCCCTGGAACTTTGTATATTCCCAGCAATCCTGTAGTGTTCTGTTTGTGATATTTTCCTCTCCACTTCCTTGTAGCCTGACCCAGTATGACAGAGCAAGTTTCTCTCTTCTGATCTCCAGAGGTGTCTCTCCTGCTTCTATCAGAACTGCATTAATAGGGGATGACTTTATCGCTCCAATACACAGCCGCAATGCTTTATATTGTAGTCTATCAAATTTTTAAAAGCGATGTTTTTGCTGCTGCTCCATACACTATACAACCATAGTCTATTGTGGACCTCATAATTGATCTGTATATGTCTATTAATGCTTGTTTGTCTGCGCCCCAGTTGCATCCAGCTACAGCTCGTAATAGATTTAATACTTTTTTGCATTTTGTTTCCACTTGTTTCCACTTCCATGTATATTTGCTATCAAGCCACAGTCCTAGGTATTTGAACTCATTCACCTTTGTCATTGGACGATCATATAGTGTTAGCTGTTGGCCATCAATCTTGCGTTTGTTTGTAAATACCATGTAGCATGACTTGCTTTCTGACATTTTGAATCCCCAGTTATATGACCACCTCTCCACTTTTTTTAATCACTCTACCTATATTCTCCATTACGTATGGGGCATTTCTTCCCCTCATCCAAATAGTCCCATCATCTGCGTATAGAGCCGATTGGATGCATGTGTCTAAGCATGTAAATATGTCATTAATCATGATGTTAAATAATATTGGACTGACTGCATTCCCTTGGGGAATACCTATTTCTATTTCAAATAATTGGAAATATCTGCTCCAACCTTTACTCTAAATGTCCTGTCTGTTAAAAAGGCCCTTACCCAATTGTACATTCTCCCTCCAATACCCATTCTACTCAATTTGATCAGTAATCCATCCCTCCACATAGAGTCATACACCTTTTCAATGTCAAAGTACACTATTGCCATTATCTCTTTCATTTTCAGTGTTTTTACACATCTGTCTGTCTTCTTCTGTTACTTTTTAAATAATGTAGTTGTATTCTATTGGTGTTGCATTGGCTCCCCCTACTGGCCAGTGAATGGTACTTCCTGTACACTCCAGATGAAACAAATAATGTTCACTGTGAAGGACCAGGGTACGCAAAAATCAGGAATGCAGGTTGAGGTGCAAAAATAAGGATTTTATTTACCCAATATATTTACAGTTTTAAGATGGGTAATAAAATCAATTAGGTTTGAACAAAGAGGTGTAGATATAAACAGACACAATCTAGCATTTAGGGGATAAACAAAACGTCACAAAAATGGGTGACATCCTGTGTGCTCTTCTGCCCAAGAGCAACTCACATACCCCCTTCATCTCCACACTGCAATACTTTATAGCACTACTGGCCAGTCCATTGTTGCGTGCAGGGGGAAAAGGCTCTAAAAAGGGGTGGCTTAAGTGGAGTGGCCTCTTTAACACCCCTCAGGGTTTGAGAGGAATGGCGTAGTCCAATTAGCTGACACATCTATAAAGGCAGGTGTTTTCCATCAGCTCAGCCTTTTACCAGGAGCAAGGTGAGCTGTAAGACACTGACAATAGGATTACACACAACACAATGAACAATAGATATTTTAAACAAGATTGGGTGCACTCAATCTAGCAAAAATAAAGCTATTTCAAATAAATGTGTCTGTGTATGTCTGATAGTGATGGCAAAATGAAGCTTTGAATGAAGCATCGAACCACTTGGACAATTGTGTCGGAAATAGGTTCATTTCTCGAAGCTTCAGTTACAGCGACCTCTCCTGGCGAAGTGCAAGGCTGCAGTGGGTTTAACGTATCTTTGCCTTGAAAAATATTCGATGCACACACACACTAAGACTGAATATCATGTTCTATTTGCAATAAAGATTGATTATTGGGTTATTGAGAAGAGACTAGAGAGTGCTGGACATTTTTTTGGGCGGAGACGGCCTTTTATCAGTTATTAAAGTATTAAAGTTGAAAAGCAATGATTAAAAGTTCATCCGTTCCAAGCTTTGAACCAGCTGCGCGGCGGACAGCGCAGCATTCAGGCCGCCGGCTCTATCCACTGGGCTATCTATTCCTTAAACAATTAAACTGTTTTTATATTACTCATATTTGTCTTTTTGTTCACAACTTCACATTTTGAAGTGTTTCCAGAGCCAGAACGACCTATCTTTCTTCCTGGCTTGCTCTATAATGATCCAATTCAAATGCAATACCAACAACAACTCAACAGCAACAACGCAAACTACGACAACAACCCACACATTGCGCATTGTTTAGAGCGGTTATAAAGTGTTGAAGCGCTTAAATTCGAAACTGTTTCAACCTGTCACCTGTCAGAATAGAGACGAGGCAGTGCATTGAAACGCGTGATTGGACCGCGAACCAGTCAAGTGATTCATTCAGGAAATGAAGCAGTTGCTGGTTCGGACGTCACATGTCACGTGATTTGAAGCAGTTGCTGCTTCTGACGTCATATGTCACGTGATTTGAAGCAAGCTTCGAATCACTGCTTCTATGGAAAAGGAAGTCCAGGGTTGAAGCTCCGTTCGAAGCTTCAGTGTCAAACTGCCATCACTATTGTCTGATGTAAAAGAAAAGCATAACCATTAGGATGTGTGTTTGTTTGTGAGGCTTGTAGCCCTCACACATTCCCCTCCTTCTCGAATCACGCCATGAGAGCGTGATAGGAAGTCCGCAGCAGTGTTGTTCCGGCCAGGAATGTGCTGGATGGTGTAGTTATATGGCTGCATTGCCAGGTACCATCTGGTGATGTGGCTGTTGGCATCCTTCATCCCTGCCATCCACTTCAGGGCTTTATGATCAGTTTGTAGGATGAACTCTCTTCCCAGGAGGTAGTACTTAAGAGAGTCTAGGGCCCATTTCACTGCCAGGCATTCTTTCTCAACAGTTGAGTAGCGAGTCTCCCCTTGGTAACAGCTTCCTGCTGATATAGGCCACGGGGTGAAGGTAATTGGGCTCTCCCTGCAAAAGCACCGCTCCAAAACCTCTGTCTGAAGCATCCGTTTGCAATATGAAGTCTTTAGCAAAATCAGGACTACACAAAACAGGGTTCTTACTCAGTGCATCATTGAGGTCGTTAAAAGCAGACTCCGCCTCCTCACTCCACTGCAGCAAAGTTGGGCCCATCCGCTTAGTCATATCTGTTAGAACAGCAGTACGAGAGGAATAGTTAGGCACAAATCGACGGTACCAACCTGACATTCCCAGGAATTACTTCAGCTGGGTCTTTGTCTGTGGAGGCTGACAGAACTGGATGGCTTTTAGTTTGTGGGTCTGGGGTTTGATGACTCCGTTGCCAATAATATAACCAAGATATTCCGTCTCAGTCCTGCAAAACTGGCACTTTGAGTGGTTGACAGTCAACCCAGCCTCCTTTAGATGTCCAATGGCTGCCTTCAGATGGTCCAAATGATCCTCCCATGTAGCACTGTGAATGACAATATCATCAAGATATGCTGCAGCAAAATCTGACAATCCCAACAATACCTGATCCATTAGTCTTTGGAACGTAGCTGGTGCGCCGTGCAGTCCAAACGGCATTACGGTGAACTGGTACAGACCCCATGGTGTACGGAAGGCTGTTAACTCACGGGACTGTGGAGTCAGCGGCACCTGCCAGTAGCCTTTGCATAGATCAATCGTTGTTAGAAACTTTGATTTGCCCAACCGATCAATGAGTTCATCAATGCGAGAAACTGGATAGGAATCAAACTCAGAAATTGCATTCAGATAACGGAAGTCTATGCAAAACCTTATGGTGCCATCCTTCTTTGGTACCAATACAATGGGGTTGCACCACTCACTTCTTGATACCTCAATGATTCCCAGGGATATTATCAGATCCACTTCCTTTTTAAGGGACACCAGGAGGCGCTCAGGGATTCTGTAGCTCAACCATCGCACAGAAGCATTCTTCTTTGGCACAATGTTGTGGTCAATAACGTTTGTAAAACCAGGATTTTCTTTAAAAACTTCTGGGACACAAGAGGGCACTGACCTGGGTTTGCTCATCAGCTGTTATAGGTGGTTGAGATCAGGCAAAGCAGCGACAGGTAGAGGAAGGTACTGCGCATCTTCGTCATCCTCTTCTTCCACATGTCGAATCAACAACACTTCCTTTTTGTCGGACCTGGGAAACCATTCTTTTAATAGGTTAACATGCTAAATTCTCTGGGAGCGTGCTTCGCCAGGGGTTGCAATCACATACGTTTTGACCAGCGGAAAAACTCCTCTCCCTGGCAGATCTGTCATACCTGGTTTTTTGGTTACTTTGGGCCTCCAACATATTCTGCTGGGCCAGTGCAGTCATTCTGCTCAGTTTCTCTCTCATGTGGATAACATAGGCAACAACACTCTGTGGCTCAGCTGTTTTGGGATTCTTTTCCCAGAGGGTTTTTAGCAAAGAAAGTGGGCCTCTTACCTCATGTCCATATAAGAGTTTGAACGGGGAGAACCCAGTTGATGCTTGAGGGACTTCTCTGAAAGCAAAAAGCACATAGGGTAACCACTGGTCCCAATCAGATCCTGTTTCACAGATGAACTTCCTGAGCATTTGTTTCAGCGTTTGGTTAAACCTCTCTGTCAAACCATCAGCCTGAGGATGGTAGGGGGTAGTCCTGATCCTTTTAATCCCCAGCAGTTTATACACATCCTGTATTAACTTGGACATAAAGTTAGTCCCTTGATCAGTAAGAATTTCTTTGGGAAATCTTACTCTCGCAAAGAACTGCACCAAACAAAAAGCAATTGACTTTGCTTTGACAGTTTTAAGTGGAAAAACTTCAGGATATCTTGTAGCATAGTCAGTTATTACTAGTATGAAGCGATTTCCAGACTTGCTTCTTTCTACTGGGCCCACAATGTCCATACCTAATCGTTCAAATGGAGTAGCTATGACTGGCAATGGTTGAAGAGGGACTTTTGAAGGGTATCTGGCTGAGGTTTGTTGACATTGAGGACAACTTTTGCAATACTGCGCCACATCAGCGCGCAGACCAGGCCAGTGGAAATGTCTCTGGATTCAGTCAACAGTTTTGCATTTCCCTAGGTGACCTGCCCAGGGAATAGAGTGACCCAGCTCAAGGACAATGTCTCTAACAGACTTTGGTACTATCAGCTGCTTTGTTGACCCCTGTTGGCGGTACAGTATCCCATTTCCTGTAAAATACCCATCTTCCTTTGAATGTTCAAAGTTCTCCTCTTCTTCCAAGGGCTTGGCCTGCTTTAGATAAGGAGTTAGACTAGCATCCTCTTGCTGCATTTTCTGAATGTCAATAGGCATTTGAAGCTCCATGGCTGCTTCTTCCGCCTGGCAGCAACAAACACATTAGCCAGGTCAGCTGCATCTGCGGCCTTTTTAGGGTTGTGCTCCCTAATCCAAACTGTAGCTCTGGGGAAAGCATTCTCAGATACTGTTCCAGGACAATAATTTCTCCGATTTCCTGAACAGTATTCCCTTTTGGCTGAACCCACTTCCCATAAAGTTATTTTAAACGGACCTAAAGTTATTTTTGGCTCTCCTGTGGTTCAACCTCATTACTGCGAAACCTTTGACTGTAGGTTTCTGGATTTATGTCATCTTTTCTAAGAATAGCTATTTTTACTTCCTCATAGTCGAGCATCTTCAACATCCATATGAACAGATGCACTTCTGGCTTTACCAGTTAATAATGGACTAAGTCTGAAAGCCCAATCTTCAGTTGGCCATCTGCATGCTGCTGCAATTCTCTCAAAAGTAACGAGAAAATGTTCAATATCATCAGAATCGGTTAACTGTTGAACCCTTGGCTCTTGAGTTTTTAAATGTACTGCTGAAAAGCTACCATGATGAGGAACTCCAAATAATGTCTTTTGAGGACAGTTCATTTCCTCTAAGCCCATCACAGTTAATACAGGAAAGTTGCTCCAAGGTTGGAGATGTGTGGGCCTGCTCCTCTGATTGAAGCAGATTAAATTGATGGCACAACGCTCTAAACTGCTGCTCTTTCCGTGCTGTCGCCACAGCTATTTGGGCATCTCGTGCCTGCTGCTGATCCATATGTGCTCGTAGAATATTGGCCAGGTCATTGATGGTGGGCTCCATAGGCTCATCCATTTCTGCGGACCCGGCCCTGGCTTCAGCTACTTCCACTTCTGAATCAGACTATTCCTCCAGCTCCGGCTGCTGCCCTCGTGTGCCCATGGTTATTCCTCTCCCTCTCGCTCTCCTCGGCATGTTTGGGAAAAAACTGAGAGAATGAAGTACAAAAAATCAACTCCTACTGCTGATCCCTAGTGATGTTACGTATTGCGCCGAGGCTTCGGAGCGTGTGTCGAGTAATCCCCGAAGCTTTTTGTGAAGCTTGTATCGAGGCTTGTATCGTTTTGGGCCAGTGACGTCATCGATGACAAACGAAGCCTCGCTGCCTGTCGATACCACGTGACTGCTTCAGGAAGCGATTCAGATCGGTTGAACCACAACGCTCATATTACCCATGGATGTATAATGAACCATATTACCCCTCCTGTACCTGGGCCCGGTGACACGATGGAACTAAGAGAGCTCAGACCCTCACTTATATAGAGGTCGGAACATGTCATAAGTATAAATAAATAAAAGCATACATAAAAGTAGGAATAAAAACATGAATAAATAAATAAATGAATAAATACAGGAATAAATAGGGTGCAGTGTTTTCAGATAGATTTAGTGTGTGGGCTGTGGCTCAGCTGGAAACCAGACAACTCTCAACCGCAGGGTCCCTGGTTCAACGACTGATCAATACGTTTTTTTTTTTTTATTTTATAAAAGCTACAGCTAAATGAGATAATGTAGTTAATAAATGTAGTCTTTGATATGGTTTAGCCTTTCTCAGGCTACAACATGGTTCAGTTTACGAATATTATTAAGGAATGCAAATCCCTCTTTGCAATGTTTACCAGCCTCCTTAGGCTTTTCATTAAACTGGAATAAATACAATATTGTTAACATGAAAATATGATTTTATGTTCGTTGTTTAGAGTTATTCTAAGGCTTCACTCATTGGGAACTCGGTAGGAAATAGAGCACACTGTTGAGATGTCCAATCTGCCTGTTTTACACACTTTGACCAACAGGGGGGTTTGTGTTCAAATGAAGCCCATGATGAAGCCTCATGAGATGAACCCTTTTGCGAACCAATTGGCTGGAAAGCTTCAAAGCTTCATAAGGCTTCATCTCGCCATCACTACTGATCCCACCACTGCCACCATATGTGAAGGACCAGGGTACGCAAAAATCAGGAATGCAGGTTGAGGTGCGAAAAATAAGGATTTTATTTACCCAATATATTTACAGTTTTAAGATGGGTAATAAAATCAATTAGGTTTAAACAAAAAGGTGTAGATACAAACAGACACAATCTAGCATTTAAGGGATAAACAAAACGTCACAAAAATGGGTGACATCCTGTGTGCTCTTCTGCCCAAGAGCAACTCACATACCCCCCTTCATCTCCACACTGCAGGAATTTATAGCACGACTGGCCAGTCCATTTTTGCGTGCAGGGGGAAGAGGCTCTAAAAAGGGGTGGCTTAAATGGAGTGGCCTCTCTTAAACACCCCTCAGGGTTTGAGAGGAATGGCGTAGTCCAATTAGCTGACACATCTATAAAGGCAGGTGTTTTCCATCAGCTCAGCCTTTTGCCAGGAGCAAAGTGAGCTGTAAGACACTGACAATAGGATTACACACAACACAATTAACAATAGATATTTTATATTCTAGTTTCAAATAAATGTGTCTGTGTATGTCTGATGTAAAACAAAAGCATAACCTTTAGGATGTGTGTTTGTTTGTGAGGCTTGTAGCCCTCACATTAACAATGTTTTTGATCAATTACAAAATGACACAAGTATAAATACATTAATACATTTATTAATAAATTAAATTAATACATGAGTCCGGGTTTAAATAAATGAATACGGAAATAAATAAATAAATACAGTATATAAATGAACAAAGTTCGTAATCAAATATATGGTAAATCCCTAAAATATATTGCATTAAAATCTCATAAGTGTTAAACTGTACACTTTAAAAGTTTGGATGTAATAACATTTAAGTCTGTATTTAAAGAAGTCGCTTTTATTTTGAAAACCTCAAACCGGAAGTGTCCTGTCTGTTGCCTGCTGCTGGCTAAAAACAGCCGTTGAGCTTGTCAGTTGGTTATTTTTGCGTTTGTTTGCAGGTTTTTATCAACATATTAGATTATACACGGGTTAACATGACACACGAGGATCGTCAGTTTAACATCTGTAACTGTTTCACCACTGATAACATCTTTCTGGAGGAATACAAGCTGCATGTCCGCTTCGTCTCCGAGCAGCAGTTCAGACGGGACTATGACGTAGGGGGTAAACAGTTCATAATATCGCGATAGTTCAGACTGGACTATCATTCAATGAGGAAACTGTTTTATTTATTCAAGCACATATATGAATATTCTGTATTTAAATTAATGGTCCATTTCAGAATAATATATATGATATGTTTTATAATGATTGATCATTAAAGTGTTCTCAAAGCTGGTAAAGGTGCAGCTAGTTTGAATGACTTTGTATACTGCAGGGTAGCTTGTGAATTTACTCCAGGTGGAACTAAAGTCTGATTTAAGACTTGATTATATTTCACATCATTCATCCAGATATGTGAAGTAACTAAAGGTATTAAATACATGTAATGGAGGAAAAGTACACCATTTACCTCTGAACTGTAGAGAAGTTGCAGTACACAGTAGCATAAAATGGAAATACTCAAGTAAAGTGCAAGTACCGCTAAATTATACTTTAGTACAGTACTTGAGTAAATGTACTTAGTTACTTCCCACCTCTGATTATGTTCATTATTGATACTCAGGTGCTGAGGAGGCTTGGCTGTGTGACGGACACACAGTTTGAGGATGTTTTCAACAAGGTGAGAGCACACAACCCAACAGCACGTTTTTGGTCTAGCATCACTTTACAAAACCTTTGCATTAAGACACTAATGGCGCATTTCCACTACACGGCCTCGCCCGGCCTCACTCGGTATGGCTAGGCCTCGTTAGGACTGGCTCACTTTATGGCGCATTTCCATTACAGTTTGGTAGCTGGGGCAGTAACTATAGTAACGCAGTGTAGGCGGAGCCATGACGTCATCTTCAATGAGAACCCCAGAAAAACCACACAGCCGTTAGCTGTTAGCACTCAGAGCTCACAGCTCCTCATATCTGTTCAGAAACTAGACAAAAGTTAAACAAGTACAAACCACAGACTTTCTGTGTCATGGCGAATACAGTCGCTGGTTTATTTATGTCTGTAGGCCATTGTTGTGAGTGTGTATATGTTGTTGTGAATATGTTCATTTTGTTGTAGTTGTAGCCCCCTTGCCAGTGATTCTCTCTCTAGTTTAGCATACTCAGCCCGACTCAGCCTGGTTGTTGGCCCGGAAAGAACCTCGATTTTATGGGGCCAGAAAACTGTGAAATAGTACCCGCTAGCCGGTACAACGGCGCTAAGTGGAAACGCAACCAAAAACGGGCCCCGCGTGGCTCGGCATGCTTAAAGCGAGCTCCGCGCTGTAGTGGAAATGCGCCATTGGACTAGCTGGTCCATTGTAAAGGTCAGTCCACCTTAAATGAGCAGTGGGTGATCAGCAGGTGAAAGGCAGGACACTGGAACTTGGTCCTGAGGAGATGTAACGATTATTAAACAAGAATTAGTCGAGTCAAGGGGTCAAAGAAATGAACATTTGTGATTATTAGCGAATCGGTTGCAGGTGGGTGAAATCAGGCTTAGGGAGTAACGTATCACATGTAACGGCATTAGGTCATCAGGATACAAAATAGGCAAATGTATTCCCTTACAGTTACAGAAGCAAAAACAATCAGATAACAGGTACATTTATGTAAAACAGGGCTCATTAACAGGATAGCAATGATACAAAACATTTAGAAATAAAGAACAATACATCAAATCATCCTATATCTCTATATGGAAACTTGGAGCCCTCAATCCAAAATAAAATGGTTCATCAACAGTCAGTGGTTAACGTATAATCAGAAAATCAGTATGACAAAAACATTAAACATATTGTCCACTTATGTTGATAAAGATGGAAGTCATTTAAAGGTCCCATGTCATGCTTTTCCGGTTATTACCCGTCCCCTTGTGTGTTATGAAGGTTTTTCTACATGTAAACGGTCTGCAGAGTCACAAACCCTCAAAGTACACCCTGTAGCGAGTAAAACTCTAACACAGAAAAGACCTGTCTATGCTGCCCCAGAACGCCTCGTTGGACATTTCTCTTTTTCCATTGTTTTCTTCTGGGTATAGTGACGTGCCCATACCCAAATGGACCCAATCCCAGCGGCGAAACTGTGGCGCGCTAACACTGTAGGTGCGCGGCGTTTGGGGGTGCGGGTGCTTAGTGGAGCCTCGCAGAAGGGGGTGCTGCAGCCCCCTCAGCACCCCCCCTTCCCGCGTCCATTCGCGATGTCTCGCTGTCTCGCAGATCCCACGCAGCAAGCAGGAAATTAATCCAGCTCACACTGTCCGCTCCTCGCAGCAGCGAGTCGCACAACGTCCCGCCAACACGGCACCCAGACCCCACGCAGCATTCTCATCTGTTTGTCATTACTGGTGTCATTTTTTGGTTGCTAACGCCATTGTAACACATAATCACCGATGTTCCGCTGTAACGGTGGTAGACCATAGTGGTAGACTCATCAGAACAGAGTGGGCGAGCTGACCAATCAGAGCACAGTGGGCTCACAGGGAGGGGGGGGGCAGGAGCTCCAACAAGCCGTTTAGGACAGAGTGAATACACATACTATACAGAGATGCTGTATGAGAAACCAATGTGAGTTTGGAAAATGTCACAATATAAATCTATTCTAGTATAACTCAACAATGGAATTATGATCAGTAGAAATGGCCATGACATTGGACCTTTAAGTCTGATATGAATGTTGTGCAACAATGTTAATCCAGTCAGACAGATTTTTCTCATGGGTGAACTGTCATAAGACTTATTCATTGTCCTCTCCATCAGCTTCTGTTTCCATGTGGTCAGCTGAGCTGCTGATTGGAGGCTCTGCCTCTCGTTATCATCAGTTTGAATTTCATTAAGCTGTGAGTACTGACGACCAACACACTTGTGTCTTTTGAAATCAATACACCATTTAAATCTTTTGTCACAAACATTACAGCTGTATATTTACTCTCCTGTGTGGACTCTCATGTGTGCCTTTAAATGTTCACTCCGTGCAAAAGCTTTCTTACAGACTGAGCAGCTGTGTGCTTTCTCTCCTGTGTGGATTCTCACGTGTCGCTCTAAATGTCCACTCCGTGAAAAAGCTTTCTTACAAACTGAGCAGCTAAAGGGTTTCTCTCCTGTGTGGATTCTCATGTGTCGATTTACATCTCTATTCTCTGAAAAAGCTTTCTTACAGACTGAGCAGCTGTGTGGTTTCTCTCCTGTGTGGATTCTCATGTGTTCCTTTAAATGTTCACTCCGTGAAAAAGTTTTCTCACAAACTGAGCAGCTGTGTGGTTTCTCTCCTGTGTGGATTCTCATGTGTGCCTTTAGATGTCCACTCCGTGAAAAAGCTTTCTCACAAACTGAGCAGCTGTGTGGTTTCTCTCCTGTGTGCCTTTAAATTTCCACTCAATGCATAAGATTTGGTACAAACTGAGCAGCTAAATGGTTTCTCTCCTGTGTGGATTCTCATGTGTCGATTTAAATCTCTATTCTCTGCAAAAGCTTTCTTACAGACTGAGCAGCTGTGTAGTTTCTCTCCTGTGTGGATTCTCATGTGTTCCTTTACATTTCTTGTATTTGTAAAATATTTCGTACACACAGAGCAGCCAAATTGTTTCTTTACAGCACTATGGCTTGAATCACTTACAGATTCTTTTTCATTTTTCAGTGATTGCGAGCCTGAAGCAGGTTCTCTGGTCTCCTTCCAATCAGCACTGTCTTCAGTGTCAGGTTCAGAAGAGTCTTCAGCGTCAGGTTCAGAAGAGTCTCCAGTTTCATCCTCAGTCTTTGGTTGTAAACTGCTCTCTGGATCTGAGTTCCTGGCTGGTTCTGGTCCTCGACAGTCATCTCCATCAGCTTCTGTTTCCATGTGTTCAGTTTGTCTTTGATGAGGCTGTGAGGACTGAGGTTTCTCTTTATCATCTTCACTCTTCACAGGGTTAGGAGTGAAAGTGGACTTGGTGATATCAGCCTCCTCCAGCTCCTGAAGCTGCTCTCCCTCCTGACTGATCCTGAGTTCCTCCTGTTCCTGCTTAATGTGTGGGGGGGGCTCTGGGTCCTCTTGGTCCAGACTGGTGCTCCACTCCTGCTGATCAGGGAGAAGCTCTTCTTTAACCACCACCAGCTGCTGGACATCTGCAGGAAACAGGAAACACACTGTTATATCAGTCTTGGACCTAGTCAATATAATTAGGTATGTTATTGAATTACAGTTTCCAGCGAAGAGAGGCCCATCGTCTATTCCGCAATTATTAGGGGTGAGCGGAAGTGCAAAGAGGCCCTACACAGGATAATACAGTTAAGTCTTGTTAGTTAGGTGGTTCATATCCTGACAGGGTTTTTTCAGGACCTTTCGACATCTGGAACATATGTGGGTGTGTTGGCTAATGTAAGGAAAATGAGTGTGCGTTCATTACAGCTGCTATATATGATGTGAAAGACTTGTACTTGTTGGAGCATTACCACTATTGACTACTTGTGTGCAAGGTAATGTTTCCTCATTATTATTGATTGCTGTACAACTAAATAATAATTAATCAACTATATCTGTGTTTGTGTTTTATTGATTCCTCTCTGTTTTATTCTTTCCTGTTGTGAGTGCTGAATTGCCACAACAACACAGTCAGAACAAATTGTCTAATTTTGTTGGCTCAATTTACCTCATGTTGCCCAGCCCCTTTCCACTTACAGTTAAAAATGAAAAAGGGTTTTTTCTTCTGGTTTAGCACTAGGCGCAATGTAAACAATGAATTGTATTTGGGATTGTTCACAGCTACACTACGCCTATTATAGAATGAAAATACTGTGTTACAAATTAAAATTCTGCATTCAAACTAGGGCTGTGCGATTATGGCAAAAATCATAATCACGATTATTTCTGGTCAATATTGATATCACGATTATTAAATACGATTATTCATTGACTTGGAAAACATCCATTTATTGAACTTTAAAACAAATTTAAATAATAATTTGAACATTATGTTTTTAACAGTTGAATACCCTGAACTTTAAGTATAATTCAACTGAAAAACCAATACAAAAATAAAATTATACATTTATATCTACATTTAAATAAATAATATCAAAATAATAAATACCAATAAAGAAGATAAACAATATTTTGGAGCGCACTTCGTCAACCTACTAAACATATATAAATATGATAACTAATGTCACTCACAACCTGTAATGTTTAATTATACACGCAGTACTCTTATTTTGGTAACCCCTTATCCGGAAACAGGAAGTAGCTAAGAGGCTCCAGCTTGACGAGGTTAGTAAAAGTTGACTGTACGCTAGAGACCGGAGAATAAAGACACGGCAACTAAAGCTTCCCTTGTGACGTGTTTATATGGATTTATTAAACAGACTGCAAGTCACAACACAACCTGGCTGAGAGGGCTTTTAGGAAGGGGGGGGCAGGATGTATAACGCAAGACAAATTGAGCGCATCATTGCGAAAGGGAATGCAGCAAAATAATCGTTTTTTTTCGATTACGTTTTCATAATCGTTGCAAGCCAAAATCGTATTAGAGATTAAAATACGATTAATTGCACAGCCCTAATTCAAAGCTTATTAAGTCAAAGTATGCAAGTATCATCAGAACATTTTACGGCACCTTCTTATGTAACAGTAATGATGGTGCAGTAAAATGTTCCCAGTCAGAGTTTAATTGATGATGTTTCTTGATTATTTTGTATGTTGCATTTTACTGCTGTACATGTTCAAAGTTGCACTGGTATAAATGATTATAGACGAGGGAACCTGCTAAATATTAAAATGTGTGTGTTTTTTATATACAGTACCAGTCAAAGGTTTGGACACACCTTCTCATTCAATGGTTTTTGTTTATTTTAATTTGTTTCTGCTTTGTAGATTAATACTGAAGACATCAAAACTATGGAAGAACACATGGAATTATCTAGTTAACAAAAAAGTGTTAACAAATCAAGAATATGATTTTTATTTTAGATTCTTCAAAGTAGCCCCCTTTTGCCTTGATGACAGCTTTGCACACTCTTGGCTTCTCTCAGTCAGCTTCATGAGGTAGACACCTGGAATGGTTTTCAATTAACACGTGAGCCTTGTCAAGAGTCAATGTGTGGAATGACTTGCCTTCTTAATGTGTTTGAGACCATCAGTTGTGTTGTGCATAGGTAGAGTTAGTGCACAGTGGAAAGCCCTATTTGACTGCTGTTGTAATCCATATTATGGCAAGAACCACTCAACCCAGTGAAGAGAAACGACCGTCCATCATTACTTTAAGAAATGAAGGCCAGTCGATCTGGAAAATGTCAAGAACTTTGAATGTATCCTCAAGTGCAGTCGCAAAAACCATTGAACGCTATGATGAGACTGGCTCTCATGAGGACCCCCCCGGGAAAGGAAGAGCAAGAGTTACCTCTGCTGCAGAGGATCAATACATCAGAGTTACCAGCCTCAGAAACCGCTAATTAAAGCACCTCAGATTAGAGACCAATTCAATTATCACAGAGCTCAAGGAGCAGACAATCTTAAAGGTCCCATGTCATGGCCATTTCTACTGATCATAATTCCATTGTTGAGGTCTACTAGAATAGATTTACATTAGGCGCGTTCACACCGCAGTACTTTTCCCACTTTAGTTCCGATATAGTTCCGAAATGTCGCGTTCACACCAAAAAGAGCTGGAACTAAAATTAGTTGATCAGAACCTTTTTTACCCCCTTTTCCGTCCCTGCTAGAGAGCAGGTACTTTAGTGGGAGAAAAAGGTTCCTATGTCTGATTGGCTGGGCGGAATGCAAACCACGCCCCGTAAAACTCCCAAAAGGTTTTGTGAAGCCGCCATTTTATTATCCTCGCATTAGCATTAGCCCAGCGCAGAAATGCAGAGAGACCAACTTATGGCAACACAAAAGAAAACATGGGAGCGGTGGAGATGAGGAGGTGTCGGCGTTCTGGCGATTTACTCTGAAGGCTTCATTAGAAGCTTCTACTGAAGCCAGTCCCCAACTCCGGGGACTTCCGGCCGGGGACTTCAGGTGGCAGTATACGCCGCGAAGTTGTTTGCGGCCTGCCAGTAAACCCAAAGCAGAAGAAGAAGAAGTGACGTCAGCGGCTTAATTTGCCTAATCCTTCCCCCAGGAACTTATTCCGGTGTGAACGCGATCTGTACTTAGTTCATGAGAACTAAAGAGTTCTCATGAACTAAGTTCTCATGAACCTTTGTGGGAAAAGTAATGCGGTGTGAATGCGCCTATTGTTCAATGATCCAAAATCACATTGGTTTCTCATACAGCATCTCTGTATAGTATGTGTACTCACTCTCTGTCCTACACGCCTTGTTGGAGCCATTACATTATTCACAGTTTAATAATAATTAAAAACCCCCAAAAAATATTTTATGTTTTGTGATAATTTTTTCTGCTGTACCGAAAACATACCGAACCGTGACCTAAAAACCGAGATACGTACCGAACCGAAATGTTTGTGAACCGTTACACCCCTAATATATATATATATATATATACAGAATATATTATAAATACATGTTGGCAATAATTGATTGATGAGATTTTACATTAATTTATATTAATGTTTTAATTACTTAAAGGTGGGGTATATCGCCTCATCAGTTAAAGGTGGGGTAGGTAAGTTTGAGAAACCGGCTCGAGATACACTTGTTGTTATATTCCATGGAATGCTCTTAACATCCCGATAGCAATGAATATCTTAAGTGCTTTGACAAAAGATCCATAAAAAAATGTCATCTGTGGAAGCCGTAGTGCTGTAAAAAGCACGACCAATCATTTGAGCCGGCCCGGCTAAAATAACTGGATGGCCTACCTGCCTGTCAGCCTTCCATCTGTGCACAAACTTATCTCGTGCCCTCATTGGTCATGTGCGCGTTCGTGTGTGTTGGAGGAGGGGCTCTGTAAGGAAGTGGCAGATTTGTTCCGGTTGTGTATTTTCAAATTCTAGCGCACTCGAGCTGGTTTCTCCAAAATTACCTACCCCACCTTTAATGACCGTTGTACTAGTTCCCCTATTCTTTATCAAGTAAAATTTACTTTTTATTATTGAACATATTTATTCATTGATTTTTTTATGAATTATTCTCCCGCAATTTGAATTAATCCAAAGTATTGTTTTTATTAGCTTTTTACACATTTAAAAAGAAAAGGTGAATAAAGAAGCACATTACAACTACATTATCAATTTATGTCACATTTAATCAACTAGTGCCTACATGTATGGTTCATATTTAAATCAGTAAATTAAATGGCATATTATTCAATGTATGTATTTTTATAAATATTTATTTTGGTAGGTTTGCTCTTCCGTAATAATTATAATTATTATAATAAAAATACAACTTTTAATTAAATAAGATATGAATGCAGTACTTTCACTTGTAATGGAGTATTTTCACAGTGTGGTGTTTGTACTTTTACTTCAGGATCTACTACCTGCAGCAAGTGCTGATAAAGAGTCTTAAAGGTAGGGTAGGTAAGAATGTAGAAACCACCTCGAGTGCGCTAGAATTTGAAACTACGCAGCCGAAAAGAATCTGCCACTTCCTTACAGAGCCCCTCCTCCAACACACACTATGGGCTTAGATTTGTCTCATAAATATTTGTGCGAACATAAAAATAATTTGTGTGTAAATATGTGATTTGTAAATGTAAAACACCATCCACAAATGCATTTAGAAGATTTGGAAACTCACAAATAAATTTGCAAATGTAAAACGGATCTGCAAATACGCAAAATATTTTCACAAATAAAAAAAAGATCTGTGAATACTATAATTCATTTACAAATAAACAAAAGGAATTTGTGATTATCTCTTTAACATTGACAACTTTCAATCAGGCATTTGTGAATCCATTTTGTATTTGTCAACCAAAAATGCGCTTGTGGATCTCAGATCTCTGCTTGTGGATCTCAGATCTCTGCTTGTGGATCTCAGATCTCAGCTTGTGGATCTCAGATCTCTGCTTGTGGATCTCAGATCTCTGCTTGTGGAGCTTCTTTTTACACACACAGAGTTTTGAGACAAGCTTTCCGCCGGTCTCGACCGAAATCTGCTCGGGTAACTCGGTTATTTTCGCTAACCACGTGATGGCCTGCTGATGTCGACATTTCCGGATTTCAAGGTTTCAAAGTAAGAGCATGATGGTTTGTTTAATGCGCTGTTTTTGTATTACTATAATGAACAGCAATACGTGAGGTGCATTCTTTATCACCATCTTGTTATAGTGATACAGTTAGTTTGTGCACATTCGTATGCATTGATGTTGAAGTACTTAGGCTACGCCACTTTCCGGTCCCGGGGAGCTGGCAGCGAAGCAGCCCCAGAGATAACTCTTTCTTCATATTTTTTGTGTATTCATTCAAGCGGGTCAAAGTTACATAGCACTTCACATCTTATTAATCGGCCTAGTTTTACCTTAGATAACCTTACCAGTGCAGTGGTAAGGTTATCTGTAGAAAAGCTCCGTATTTAGGTCAGCCTTCACAGTAAGGCTACATTAAATGTTGTAATATTCATCGTGTCCTTTCTACTGTTTATGTATATTCCTGTTAATTGCTTTTATTTGTATTTAATTGAATTATGTTAATACTTGTTTTCCACACATTTCCCAATTTGCCTGCCTGCCTGCCTGCCTGCCTGCCTGCCTGCGTATATAAAGGTGGAAAACAAGTATAAACACAATACAATTAAATACAAATAAAAGCAATACACAGGACGTGTATATATTACATTATTACATTACATGTTACTTATTAGACGCTTTTATCCAAAGCGACTTACATACTCAATACTGTGGGCAATCCCCACAGGAGCAATTTGGGGTGAAGTGTCTCAGGGACACAACGACATGCTGACTGCAGTGGGGTTTGAACCTGTGACCCCCTGATCCGAACACCAACGGACAACCCACTACGCCACACGCCTCATATATAAAGTATACACAATGAATATTTTTTTTGTGACCAACTTTTTATTGGTTTTTTTTTTCCCTCACAGAGGGACTTAGATACAAATTATATACACAATATAGACAATAATACAAAAAGAAAAAGAAAAGATAAAAAATATAGGGAATCCCTTTCCCATGCCACCCCGTCCCTCCCCCTTCCCACCCATCTTGCCATTTCACAGAAAATCCTACCTGATGTTTGTTAGCAATCGTCTGAGTTCATCTATCTATTATATTATTTATATTATAGCATAACAATATATCCACATAAAATACATTCATACCTTTTTTTTTCCATATAACATTTCATCTGTTTAAACTGAATTGAGATTGACTCCTAATAATTAGGGATGCCAGAAACTGACCATGATCAAATTCGAAAATCAGACAGCCCTGGCGAATATTAATCGATTATTCGCCGCCGCCGCCCCCCCCCCGCGGGAGAGAAAAAAAAAATAGTTCCACGAGGATCTCTCCTCTGAATGTGCCGCTTTGTTCATCTTTAGTTGTGTTGTTCTCACTGTTCTGTATATTGCCAATAAATCAATCGCACGTGTGACGGAGAGGGGGGGGGCGGGGTCGGTGTGTCGCAGGCTGCAGCAGGCAGCAGCAGTCTGCACTCTGCGCAGCCTGCGCTGCTGGCTTCCTCCAAGTTTACAGTAAAACAAACTGGTGGTGTGACCAATGGCCATTTACAATTATTAATACTATTATTATTATTAGCATTAGTCTATATTTTGGTTGAAACTAAGCCAGGAAAAAAAAGAAAAACATAAATAATAATAAAAAAATATATAAATAAAATCGAATTTTAAAAATAATTTTCGATTATGGAGACTGTAACGAATATTCGAAAAATCGAATAATCGCTGGCATCCCTACTAATAATCTACAATTGCACCAAGGTGTGCATATATGTACAATCATAATTTACATGAATGATATTACCAGATCAGCAGCTCTTTGGATAGCCTATAATGTTTCCCCCTTAGCCTTATTAGCAGAAGCGATTGCCAGCTCTGAGATTAGTAGGTCATGGAAGGATGATATCCATTGCTTAATAATTAAAGTATGTGGGGGTTTTCCATTGTATTACAATTATTTTTTTGGCTGCTGTTAGACCAGCGAAAAGCACCCTTTTCTGATGTTTCTGTAGATCAAGAGAAGAATCATCATTCAACAATACAATATTTGGGAGACAGGGTATGTGAACTCCAATAATCTCAGATACAATGTCAATAACTTGTTTCCAGAACGTTCTTACTGCAGTACATTCATAAACCATATGTACATATGTGCCAATAGTCTTTTGGTCACAGAGAAGGCATATGGGGCTTGGAATCATCCTTAATTGACAGCATTTTCTAGTTGACAGGTAATATCTGTGTATCATTTTATACTGTATCAATTGGTGATTGTGGTTACGCGATGTTAAGGAAATATTATTCCATATTCTTGTCCAATCAATAGTCTGCGTGTAATTTTTTAGATCTGCGTTAATTTATCTTGCAGCTTTTTATATATATATGAAGTAGTGCCGCTCACACTGTTTGAACTTAATATGACCTTAACTAATTGATGTGTTGGCAGAGGTTGATTCCAAGGAACTCCATATGTGCGCATGGCAGTACGTAGTTGCAAATAGAAAAAGAAAGAAGAGCCAGACACATTATACGTGTCTTTCAATTCTTGGAAGGACATCAAGCCGTTGTCGTTGGTTATGTCAGAAAGATAATGTATTCCTCGGGTTTGCCATTGTGGGAATTGGATTGCTTTTTTTCCAATACGTAGTAACAGGTTATGAAAAATTGGTATGTTCCTATGCCAATCTATAGACCAATTGCACAATTTCTCTACATGTTCCCACACTTTCACAGCTTGGCCAATAAGTGGTCCAAATGTTTGCATACAGTCATATGGCGACATGGCAGAAAATAAGACATCACCAAGTTTAAGGGGATAGACTATACTTCTTTCAATTTTAATCCAAGGTACATTGGTGCTTTCATCAATCCAGTTTTTCAAGGCTCGAAGAGTGAAGGAATAATAATAGAGCTCGAAATTGGGAACATTAAGGCCTCCACTGTTTTTCTCATATTGTAGAACTTGGTATCTGATTCTTGGGTATTGGTTTTTCCAAATATATTTTGAAATCCTATTCTGAAGTTGGTCCCAAAAACCGTCTGGTGGAGATAAAGGTAACATACTAGCTAAGAAATTGACTCTTGGTAGAACATTCATCTTTATGATTGAAATTCGTCCTGCTAAAGAAATTGTTATATTAATCCACTTTTTTAGGTCATCTTTAATTGTTGTATACATTCTTTTGTAGTTCTTTGCTACTATTGTGTCTAATGAGGCATATATATCGATTCCCAAATACTTAAAGTGTTGGACGATCTGCAATTCTGTATTTAGGTTTAGTTCAACCATGGCACTATTGAGGGGTGAAAGACATGATTTATTCAAATTGATCTTGTAACCAGATATTGAACTAAATTGGGTAAAGATGTTTAACAGCTTAGGAAGCGTAGTTGGTACCTCGTCCAAGTACAGTAGTAGATCATCCGCATATAACGACATTTTGTGGTCCGTGTCTTTTACAACTATCTGTTTTACTTCTTTGGATAGTCTTATTTTCTGTGCAAGCGGTTCTAGAGAGATTGCAAACAGAAGCGCGGACACAGGGCAACCTTGCCGTGTGCCACGTAGAATTGGAAATCTAGGTGACCACTGATTGCCTGTCAGAACCATAGCACTTGGATTATTATATAGGATCTTCAACATAATCATACATTTTGCCCCAAAACCCATTCTTTGCATTGTAGGCCACAAAAATGGCCATTCTAGCCTGTCAAAAGCTTTTTCAGCATCAACTGATAATACGGCGCAAGGCGATGTTATGTCTGCTGCAAAATGAATAACATGCAGTAGTCTCCTGATATTATCTGATGAGAATCGGTTTTTCATAAAGCCTGTTTGGTCATAATGAACTAATGTTGGAAGGACTTTCTCCAATCGTCGAGCTATTACTTTGGCATAAAGTTTGATTTCTGAATTTATAAGTGATATTGGTCTAAAACTTGTGCATAAATTTGGGTCTTTCCCCTTCTTGTGTATGAGAGAAATTATAGCTGTATTGATATCCTTTTGGAAATATCCTTCTTTGAGTGCTACATGAATCATTTCCAATAATATTGGTCCTAAATGAGGCAAAAACTGGGAATATAATTCCGGAGGGATACCATCTATACCAGGGGATTTGCCAAGGTTCATGTCTTCCAATGCTTCAGATAATTCTTTAAGTGTTATTTCACAATCTAAGCGATCAATATCCTCTGGGGATAGATGTGGTAAATTCAGATCCACAAAGAAATGTTCTAACTCTGCCTTTGATGTCTGTACTTGAGACGTATATAAATGTTTATAGAACTGTTCAAATTCATGGTTAATATGGACTGGATCATAAAGGACAATGCCATCATTATTCGTAATTTAAGATATTTGGGCCAGCTGCTCGTTATTTCGGAGTTTACTTGCCAGCAGGGAGCTCGGTTTACTTCCATCTAAATATTCTGTGTTTCTTACCCTATGAATCAGAAATGTAGCTCTCTTGGTAAGTAGCGCATTGAGTTCAGCTTTAACTTTGCATACTGCTATTTCTTTATCTGAATTATAATGTTCCTGTAGTTCTCTAATCAGTGATGATAATGTACATTCTAGATCCACGATTGTCTTGAGCTCTTCCCTATTTCGGGCTGAGGAGTACGCTATGGCGTTGCCTCGAACATAACCTTTTACAGCGTTCCATACATGCCTTACATCTTTAACTGAATTATAATTAAACAACATGAACTCTCTTAAGCCGATTTTAAGCTGTTGACAGTATTGTGAATCTTGTAATAATGTTAAATTGAATCTCCATCTTGCAGCTTGATTGTTCTCCTTAGAGAGAAAAGAGTTACATACATTGGCGTGGTGGTCTGATATTGACATATGTGATATTTCAGTATTTTGAACTAAATCTACAAGTTTAGAGGAGATTAAAATATAGTCTATCCTTGAAAATGTAAGATGCCTCTTAGAAAAGAAAGTAAACTCTTTTGATATAGGATGCCTTACTCTCCATATATATCTACCAACGCATAATTATTTATAATGGTACTTAATGCTAGGTTGGCTGATGAATTGCTTTGGGTATTCCTTGATCTATCTAACAATGGATTAATTACAGCATTCATATCACCACCAATAATAATAATATCATAATTGGTCATTTCGGAAATTACTTTTGAAAGTGATTCAAATAACGTAGGTTCATATAAGTTAGGTGCATAGCATGCGATCAAAGCTATCTTTCTATTGCAAATGACTCCTTGAAGATAAGCAATTCTTCCTTCTTGATCCAGTGTGCGAAAAAGCACACGTCCCACCGTCCGGGACGTGTTATTTACAATATCGGACAAGTAGATCTTTCAATTGACTTGTCCGGCGGACAAGTGACGTTTTTCGCCCTCATTTATTGACAAATTATTGATAAATTCAGTTTACAAAAGGCAGAACTAATTTGCAAATTGTCCGTGTCCGCCATTGTTCGTTTAGAAATGTTAGTTTCAGTTCTGCTTGTCGATTCCTAAGGAAATGCATCTCGCCGCTTTCTGTACAGTTAGACGGGGGCGGGGCGGGGCGGGACGTGTAGCACAGTGGCAGGGTTGGCAAGCAAAACTCGGTTCCGAGTAGGAACAAATAACAATTGTCCGGTACCGGGATTAATAAGAGTTGTGAGGACAGGGGGCGGAGGCCGAGCCCCGCGGACCGCAGCTCTCTCTCTCTCCATGCTCCGTATCAGCTGATCGCTGCATGATGCAGCTCAGCGTCTCTCTCTCTCTCTCTCTTTCTACACACAGCGGATCCGCTGCGCCTTTAACAGCCTCATCTTTGTCAAACTTTCTTATGTTCTTTCTCTAACACGTAATGAAGGTTATTAAGCGTTTTAGCTCCTATGTTGTTAATATTGACCACCATTTCCTTTATGAAGTAAAGCAGCCTCCCTGTCTGTGTCCTCGCGCTGTCCTCACATCCCCGGACCCCCAGACTCGGAGGAGCAAAGGGATGTCAGTATTGTTTATGAAGCAGGGTATAGAAAGTACATTATTGAAATGAAAATACTATTTATTTACTTTTACAAACAGTGAGCAGCTGGGCAGCTGCAGCATGTGTATTGCAGGACATGTGTAAGCGTGCAAGCGTCTTTGAGTTGTAGAAAAGCCCTACGCCTATAGGCCAAAAATATAATGTATTATTATTATTAGGTTGGACATGTGTGGTTGGACTCTGCCTCACAGGCAGGTTGCAGTGTAACATCAGGAGACTGGGCCAATTGTACATTCTCAAACTGCACCACTTAGAACTAACCAAACAATGCAGAGATTATTTTTATATAATTGTATTCAATAACCGTAAACAAAATTAAACAGTATGAAGTGATTTGTAAATAGGAATACAGATTTGACTTAATGTTTTCATAAATATATTTTTCTCCCAGTTTGTCATGGGACTTATTTTTACCCTCTCAAAGAACCGGAATCAAGAACCGAAAATAACCGGAATCGAAAAGCAGAACCAGAATCGTTCAAATCCAAACAATACCCAACCCTATGTGTGATGCAGTAAAATCTTACCGCTCACTTACGTTAGCGGTGTCGTAAAAACCGTGGGAAAATGTAAAATACGATGGCGAAGAAGAAGATTCCAGATGCCCCAATTTTTGTCCATTCTGGACAAGTGAAAAATGTATTCGGACAAGTAAATTGCAAAACTCACTTGTCCATGGACAAGTACTCTCTAAAAACTTTTTCTCACACTGTGACCTTGACCTTTGTTAACAATATGTCATTTTAAATTATTGCGAATTAAAATGATTACTCCTTTAGTTTTACTGTTTGAAAATGAATAGGCCACAACTTTATAAATATTATTCCCAACTTTATGAATATCTTCAGCTAATGTTTGGGTTTCTTGAAGAAATGCAATATCAGCCTTTTTTCGACCCAAGACATCTTGTAATCTTTAGATTGGAGTTAAGACCGCATACGTTTAATGAGAACAATTAATCTAGTCATATGTATCAAACCAAATATACTTTGTGGACTTAGTTATGCTTATTTTAACGTAATTTACAATGTCATATAGCAAACCCTGATTGCGATTTGGCAAGATTACCTCCATTCCCTTAATTCCCAACTTTCCTCCCTTCTCCTCACCCAAACAAAAAACAAAAAGAGGGCCAATGAAATAATAATATGCAATATCAGCAGATAAATCATAATTTCCATCTTTAGACTCCTACAACACCGCTCCATTTAGCAGAGCTGTGGCACGTAGAGCAGTAAGCATGCATGCTCAACATCCCCTCTAGTATAACAAGTTGCACAATACATTCAAAGCATTAAGTGACAAAATCGCTGTAACTGAGGTTTCACAAGCCCGTTATTTTTTTTCCACACACACACAATGAATATTACAACATTTATAGCCTTACTGTGAAGGCTAACCTAAATACGGTGCTTTTCTACAGATAACCTTACCACTGCACTGGTAAGGTAAAACTAGGCCGATTAATAAGATGTGAAGTGCTTTGTAACTTTGACCCGCTTGAATGAATACACAAAACATATGAAGAAAGAGTTATCTCTGGGGCTGCTTCGCTGCCAGCTGTAGCCCCCCGGGACCCGAAAGTGGCGTAGCCTAAGTACTTCAACATCAATGCATACGAATGTATGTGCTGGTGTGGCACCCCGTGTGTTACATATCAAAATGTTCAGGACAGTCTCTGTTCTTGGTATAAAGTCACTCACCTTAGAGCACTGTGTGATGAGATAATTAGCTCTAAAGCTGAAAACAGACACACAGACTTACTCATGTCATCCATTTTTCTGGTGTTTTAGATTTAGTTTACCAAAGTGTTAGGTTCACAAAAGTAGTGTAATATATGAGTAACACTGTATACATTTATAATTCATGTCTAAAATGAAAATGTTTAAATTCGAATTTTGAGTAAAATAGGTGTTTATCACTCTACTTTCCCCACAGCAGGGACTGAGATACATCAGGACTGAATGACTTCATATGACATACCAAGGTTGTGTGATGTGTACAAATAAAAATTCAGCATTACAACTCTTTTTCAACCAACAATTTATTATAAATATATGTTTTTTTCAACCAGCTATTTATAAAAATATAAGAAACTGGAAAATCTTACTATTAACAATATCAGAACTTTTTCAACCAACTATTCATTATAAATGTAAAGACAGGGGCAGCAGTGGCAGGGTCTTTGTCCGTCTTCCAAGACAGTGGGGCTGGCTGCTGTGCAGGTGGGGGTGATGGTGCAGGGCTGCTGGTGGCTGTGTTGGAGGGAGGTACGTTTGATTGTCCCGGGTTGATGATGGTGGCTGTGTGGGAGGTATGTGTGCTCTACGAGACCTCCTTGCTGGCCGGGTTGATGCTGGTGGCTGTGTGGGAGGTATGTGTGCTCTACGAGACCTCCTTGCTGGCCGGGTTGATGGTGGTGGCTGTGCGGGAGGTATGTGTGCTCTACGAGACCTCCTTGCTGGCCGGGTTGATGGTGGTGGCTGTGCGGGGGGTACGTGTGTTCTAAGAGACCTCCTTGCTGGCCGGGTTGATGGTGGTGGCTGTGCGGGGGGTACGTGTGTTCTAAGAGACCTCCTTGCTGGCCGGGTTGATGGTGGTGGCTGTGCGGGGGGTACGTGTGTTCTAAGAGACCTCCTTGCTGGCTGAGTTGATGCTGGTGGCTGTGGTGGAGGCCTTTGTGCCGAGGTGTATCTTGACCTGGTGGCAGGCACAGATGGAGGTGGAGGCAGCTGTAGTGATGCTGGTCTGCTGGTCCTTGGTGGTGATGGCAGTGGTGAAGGCCCTTGAGCCACAGTGTATCTTGACCTGGTGGCAGGCACAGATGGAGGTTCTGGCTCCTGGATATACGCCGCCTGTGGGCTGCTAGGCCTAGGCAGATGTGAAACCTCTCTGTAAAACAAATTAAAATGTAGGACAATAATTACTACTAAAAAGAAAGTTTGGGAGGTGGGGCAGGAGAGACACACACACACACACACACACACACACACACACACACACACACACACACACACACACACACACACAACAACAACACACACACACCACACACACACACACACACAACACACACAACACACACACACACACACACAACACACACACACACACACACACACACACACACACACACACACACACACACACACACACACACACACACACACACACACACACACCTATAGCCACTGTAAATGTCTCCGTTGTGGGACGAATAAACGATTATTTTTTCATCTGCATGTAACCTCACTTTTAGACATCAAAATAACTTTTACACATAAAAAACGTTTACACAAAGTAAAAGTTAACTATTTGAGAGTCTATTTTGTCCCAAAAAAAAGTTCAATAAACCTATTGTTCATTTTTGCGGTATTCCACACAAAGTGAAAGTACACTATATACTGTAATATTTACACTTACCCATGTCCAAATGGATCCTTGTTGTCCCTGTATTCTTCAGAAGAAGAAGAGTCGAAGCCTTCTGGTTCTGATGCTCAATTTTCCCGAGTGCTAGCAAAAATAATCTCTAGCGCGACCGTAACTTTGATGTTTTATTGGCTGCTGTGAGTCGTCGGGTAAAGTCTCACAATAGATACCACTGGAAAGCTACAGTTCCAGCGATTCGGTGGTTATCTGCATGATATTTTTACTCCTTATAATCGAAAAGATCTGATTAAATACGTAGAATACGCACACTTCGACATGGCGCTGCGAGCAGAGATTTGAGATCCACAAGCAGAGATCTGAGATCCACGAGCAGAGATCTGAGATCCACAAGCAGAGATCTGAGATCCACAAGCAGAGATCTGAGATCCACAAGCAGAGATCTGAGATCCACAAGCAGAGATCTGAGATCCACGAGCAGAGATCTGAGATCAACAAGCAGAGATCTGAGATCCACAAGCAGAGATCTGAGATCCACGAGCTGAGATCTGAGATCCACAAGCAGAGATCTGAGATCCACGAGCAAAGATCTGAGATCCACGAGCAGAGATCTGAGATCCACAAGCAGAGATCTGAGATCCACGAGCAGAGATCTGAGATCCACAAGCAGAGATCTGAGATCCACAAGCAGAGATCTGAGATCCACAAGCTGAGATCTGAGATCCACGAGCAGAGATCTGAGATCCACGAGCAGAGATCTGAGATCCACAAGCGCATTTTTGGTTGACAAATACAAAATGGATTCACAAATGCCTGATCGAAAGTTGTCAATGTTAAAGAGATATTCACAGATCTTTTTTTTATTTGTGAAAATATTTTCCCTATTTGCAGATCCGTTTTACATTTGCAAATTTATTTGTGAGTTTGCAAATCTTTTAAATGCATTTGTGGATGGTGTTTTACATTTACAAATCACATATTTACACACAAATTATTTTGATGTTCACCCAAATATTTATGAGACAAATCTAAGCCCATAACACACGAACGCGCACATGACCAATGAGGGCACGAGATACGTTGTGCACGAGATGGAAAGCTGACAGGCAGGTAGGCCATCCAGTTAATGTATTCATTGCTATCGGGATGTTAAGAGCATTCCATGGAATATAACAAAAAGTGTTTCTGAAGTGAATTACCTACCCCACCTGTAAGTGTTATTAATGTGATAATAAAGTGTTACTGAAGAGTTTAAAGTGTTAATTAAGAGTGAAGGGAACAGACCTGCTCTGTGTATCCGAAGCTGAGGCTGTAAAACAGCGTCCAGTAGTTTCTGGAGTCTCTCGTTCTCCTCTTTGGAAAGAGACAGCTCCTCCTCGTGCATTTGGATTTTACTCATGTTTACTAGATCACCTTTTCCTGCAAACTCCGTTAAACACACCGTTTCTCTCTCCATCAAACTCTCAATCTGACTAGTGTTGCTAACGTGTTTCCAGCTAGCATGCTAAGCTAGCTCCTATAGTCCGAGGTAAACGCTCCAGAAAAAAGAGCACAGAGTCCATTCAGAGGTTTATCCAGACACACAGATGATGGATCAGTAGTGCTGGAGCTCACACACACTTTATCAGGAACACAGAGAGAGAGAACCGTAGCGACGAAACGCCTCCTCGATCCAGGTTAGAAAGAGCTGGGAACTTCTTCTTCTTCTTCTTCTCTCGTTTTTGGCGGATTGCAAACAACTTTAAGGTGCATACCGCCACCTACTGTACATGAGTGTGAATCATCATATCATTCCATCTCTTAACTCATGGATGTATCTATGATCTAATCAAAAATAAATAAATAAACAAAACAAAACAAACATCTATGATCTATTCTAACCTAATGTTAAATTATTTTTCCTACCCCAGTTTCACTCAGAAAGGTAAACAGTCCCTTTCTGGTAGCTCTTACTCCCTCTCCTTCTGTTCCCAGAATACCAACCACATTCCATTCCCTCTCTGCCTCTATCACTTTATCCTTTAGTTTTTCTCTTTCAGCTTTATAGGTGTCACAATGTAACAAGATATGTTCTACATCTTCTTTAACTCCACAGTTCCTACACTTGTCACTGTCACTTTTCCCCATGACATACAGAGTACCATTCAATGCTGTGTGATTTAGTCTGAGTCTAGCTATCATGATTTCCTCCCTTCTGTTTCTTTCTTTATAAATATTAATTGTAATTGTCTTTTGTACTTTGTGATACTCTTTGCCTTTCTGGTCTTTCTCCCACCTTTTCTGCCAGATCTCCATCCCTTTTTTCTTAATTGCTGCTTTTCCTTCTCCTTTTCCAAGTTGAACTGGTAATGTTATTTCCTTTTGTAGTGCACTTTTTGCTAATTTATCTGCACACTCGTTCCCTTTCACCCCCTCATGTGCAGGCACCCAGCAGAACTGAAGATCTATGAGAGGCTATGATTAAGTTCTATGAGAATGTCTTCTGTGACAGTTGTTGTTGACTGTATGCTTTTTAATATGGAAAATGAATCTGTGCATATCACCACCAATCCATGTATCTACCGTCCATTTGTTTTCTTTATTACACAAGTAAGCGTCTGAGAGGCCTTTTTGCTTTTTGTTTTTTACCTTACTAAATGGTCATTGGAGCGAAGGGCGGGGCGAAACTCACGGAAGTGATTTCAAAACAAAAGCACTCGTTTGCATGGAACTGTGATAATATTATAAACAAGGTGAATTTAGCGATCACAACGAAAACAGCCAAGACACATTTTGAGCCCAGAAAACTAATGTTATTAAGGGCTGTAAATATAATAAGCCTATGTCTAAAATGGACAACATTGTAAGGAGATTTAAACTATACAGCGATTCTGCACTGCGGTCACTCAGCCGTCTCTCGCGTTTGTTTTTTCAAATCACCTGCTCTTTATTTTTTTCCTGCTATATTCATTGAGTGATACAAATATGTTTTACCACAAGTTCTGACACTGTTGGACTCGGTACTAATTTGACTGCTACCAGAAATAAAATGAAGTACTTTTACTGTGTACTTTGTGAGTAATCCTCTGTCAGAGTCCCCTCCATAGTACATAATGCATGTTTTTCTGCTATCTTTGATGAGTGATAAAAAGACAATTTTACCATTAGTTCTGAATGAAATTGATACTGTTTGACTTTGTATTAGTTAGCCTACTACTAACAATACATTGAAGTACTTTTACTGTGTACTTTTCCAGTAATCCTCTGTCAATGTCCCCTCCTGAGTACAAGAATGCATGTTTTTATTTTAATAAGCATTACAAAACATTTCTTCCTGAGACTGATATTGTTGGACAGAGTATTTTAAGAGGATGGTAGACATGATATCTGCAATACTTCCAGTCAGTACTCCAGCAGCAGCATGTTACACCTTCCTTGGAAAGTCTTTAGAGTCTGGCCTGGATAGCTGGTCACAAATATCCTTCAGCAACTGACACACTCTGTCACATGGTTGCCCTTATGATGCTGCTGTCTTTTAATATATATTATTTCTCAGCCGCTAGTTCGTTCCTCGCAGATTCTTCAGTCTCATCAGCCTCATCCTTCCATCAGTCCCAGTCAACGCCTCCAGCACACTTCCAGTGTCTGACTCCATATGATATTGTCCTGATGCTGTAAGGGTGATGCCCCATGATCACAAAATGACCCCTCTAGAGTCTGAGTGCCAAGGACCTCATATTATGTCTGTCATTAATGTTACATCACCCATTATAACAATTTCTTTCCTTTTTTCTTTTCTTAACTGTAAAGTCCTTTTCCTGCACCATTTGAAGGCTTCAAAACAGGCATTTGTACTGTATGTGTTTGAAGAAATTACACATTCAATGGCCAGTAATTGTATTTTATAAACTATGAATCTTGTGGTGCTTGAAAAATACACACTGGCTAAGCCGGCCAGGATATATATATATATGCCTTTTTTGGAGCCCTTTTTTGCAATATTTATTCAAATGTCACTAGTTATTTAAACAAACCACTATCTGAGGATAATACAAGCAACCATAAAACGCCCTTTATCTAGAGAACCATTGAAGCCAATGAAGAATGTATCCTTCCACAAATCTTTTCATCTGCTGTATTAATAAAGTTACCACGTGTTTTCAAATTCAAGTTAAGGCACTATCTGTGCAGAACATTACAAATATTCTTCATTTGCAGTATTTTATTTTAATAGTGTTCAGAAACACTGCATCAATGATATGCTATATATATATATATATAATATCAATATTGTTATTAACTTCAACCAAAGTCAATTTAAATAGCGGGCAAAAATGGGTTAAATTGCCATGGATGTGGTGTTTGATATAGTTTACGTTCAATTTCAACTATTTTAGGCAGAAAAACGTATATTGACTAAACCTTTTTTAATAATTTACTATAATTTAGAAAGGTTTTTGTGAGAAATCATTTCAAAAGTAAACTTGTTTTCCTTTTGTATTTAAATTTGAAATGTTTGCATACAACATTATTAATGTATAAATTTGTATCAATTTTTTAAAATTATGAATCCATTTATTTAATTGTATTTCCTTGAGGCTGGGGAAGATATATCAACATGTAGTTCAACAGAGAAATAATCATATTTAAAAGACAGCATTGTCATAAGAGGCCAACAAGAGTCACAAGGGTTTGTCACTTGAAGGATAGTTGTGACCAGCTATCCAGGCCAGGCTCTAAAGACTTTCCAAGGGGTAAAAATGCTGCTGCTGGAGTACTGACTGGAATTATTGCTGATATCATGTCTACCATATCCTCTTAAAATACTCTGTCCAACACAGTGGCGAGCCGTGACTTTTATACCTACCTTGGTCTCAATTCTTACTCAATATCAAGCCATACTTATTGTTTTTACTTCGGCTGCGAGTGTTTGTGTGTGCACAGGATGAGTTTCGCTTTTTCTCGCTGTATCGCCGACCCGGAAGCCTGTCCGCTCCTCGCAGCAGATCGCAGCAACGAGCCTCACAACTTCCCGACCAATCAGAGCACACTGGGCTCACAGGGAGGGGGGGGGGCAAGAGCTCCAACAAGCCGTTTAGGACAGAGAGTGAATATACATACTATACAGAGATGCTGTATGAGAAACCAATGTGAGTTTGGAAAATTGCACAGTATAAATCTATTTTAGTATACCTCAACAATGGAATTATGATCAGTAGAAATGGCCATGACATGGGCCCTTTAACGCTTATTCAAAATAGCAGAGAAACCAACACAGTCTCACTCCCTGAACGTCCAGGAGCGACGCTTGGTCAGGGTCCTATGGCGTGCAGTTGTGACGCGCCGAGTCACCTTCAGCTTCATAAACGGACGCAAAGAGCTTTCAACTGATTGCAATGTATTCCCATCGGCGGCGGTATTTGACGCTCAGGGAAGCACCGCATCGGTCCATGTCGGTGGCATTTAAAGGCAATGTGAGCGTCCATTCCCATTGGATAACGGAGGATTTTACACCCGGAAGTAAGTATTCTCTTTACTGTCGATTGATTTTACAGTGATATCTGCACTACTCATCAACTCAGAAACACCAGATTATCCTTGTTAATTACACAACATTGATTGGTTTAAATTGTGTACAATGCTTTTGTATTTTTCCCCTTCGATTCGGAGAAACAAATATTTTTTCGGAGTTTAGGATGCCAGAAGAAACTACACTACCCAGAATCCTCAGCTTTCGTTTGGGACTATGCTTCACAAACCCCATGACTAGTCCTCAACCTCTGTGATTGGATGTTGGAGTGGCTGTGCGCAAGTTTACACGGAGCGTCAAACAGCACTTTGAAATGGAATGAATCCCATCGACGGCACACTAACCAAAACAGGAATCGAACGTGTCCCCGGTTGACTTAATTGCACCTATTAACAACCGTAACGCTTTATATTGTAATCTATGAATTTTTAGTAATGACGTTTTTGCTGCTGCTGCATATATTATACACCCGTAATCCAGTGTTGTCCTCATAATTGCCCGATAGATGTCAATTAATGCCTGTTTGTCTGCCCCCCAGTCACATCCAGCCACCACTCTTAATAGGTTCAGAACTTTTTGGGATTTTGTTTCCGAATGTTTAATATGGGTTTTCCATGTACATAACCATAGACCTAGATATTTAATTTAATTTACCTCATTCCTCGATCCAGGTTAGAAAGAGCTGGGAACTTCACTTCCGGTGCGGTTTGAGGACGTCAAAAAAAAAGCGGGAAGGATTTCTTCTTTTTGGTTTCAAGATGCGATTAGCATCCGGACGTTGCCTTACCGCCTACTACTGGATAAATAATAAATCCACTCTTTCCAAAAAAAACTATTATAACTAACAGAGAATACTCATATAGGAAAAAGGGAAGATAAATAAACATCATTAAGCTAAACAGGTCGCAGGTACACAAATCAAATATCTGAATAGCAATTACAAATGTTTGGCATATCTGAAGCTAACGTTCTTAAAGAATTCGTGCTGTTCGGAGTTTGCATCCTCGTGGTTGATTGACTTATTGTAAGCTGCAGAGGTGGAATAAGTACTCAGATCTTGTACTTGAGTAAAAGTAGAAGTACTCAGATCTTGTAGCCTACTTGAGTAAAAGTAGAAGTACTCAGATCTTGTACTTCAGTAAAAGTACAAGTACTCAGATCTTGTACTTGAGTAAAAGTAGAAGTACTCAGATCTTGTAGCCTACTTGAGTAAAAGTAGAAGTACTCAGATCTTGTACTTGAGTAAAAGTAGAAGTACTCAGATCTTGTACTTCAGTAAAAGTAGAAGTACCAGAGTGTAGGAATACTCTGTTACAGTAAAAGTCCTGCATTCAAGATGTTACTGAAGTAAAAGAACAAAAGTATTATCATCAAAATATAATTAAAGTTCCAAAAGTACTCAATATGCAGATCGACCCATTTCAGAATAATATATATGATATGTTTTGATTATAATCATTGTTGCATTCATGTGTTTATCACATTTAAATGCTGGACTTATTTGTATTGTGTTGATCATTTCTACACACTGTGGTATTACTATTTTTATTTGAAGTGGACCTATCATGCAATATTTTAAAAATATATTGTAGGGCCATACCTATACAAAACATGTCTGTGAAGTTTTTTTTTTTAAAATACCAAACAGATCACCCATTGTAGCATCCCTCATACTGCTCATACCCCTCTTTTGAAGCCCTGTTAGAGAAACGCGGATCTTGGGTCCTTAGCTTTAAAAAAGAAAAGAAGAGGAGGCGGAGCTAATGCCTGATCAGAATTCTACCGGAGATAAAGTTACATTTGGTTGTGATAAAACTCCATCCTGTTTAAGGCGAGACACCCCAGGCAAAAACATCGTTTTTCATGCACTGGTCAATTTTCAGATTTTGTGCTATTTTGATTCCATAACATGTTTTCTTTCAGGCTTTTGGAAGGAAAACGTACAAAATACACATTTAAGTGTTTATTTTACTATAGTTTGTCTATTTGCGTCTGTAGATTTCTCCTAAATTCACCAAAAGTTAGCATTCTAACGTAACATAAAGTACCGCGACCGCTGTTTGCACCATGTAATCAGAGATATCGTTGGAAAGCTCCGTCTCTCCTGCACAATGTCATCGGATCCAAATATGGTCATTTCCTTTGTATCAGCACACAAAGGGGTCTTAAACCAAGAAACGAAATCTCATTGGCTGGTGTCAATTTCTGACAACGTGATTCGTTCAGATGTGAAGCAGTCACAGATAATAGCACAAACGTAAGCTGTGTTTTTTTTTAAGAATAGCATTTAGATACTTAACTCCACATTTCTGCTACACTGACTGCTGTATGATTGTTCATATTGCTGTTTTGTCCTTTACAAATAAACACAGCATTTGTAGAGCCAGGGTTACATTTACACGTAAGGCACTTCATTTGGCTTTCACTGACGAGGATACATGATATATTTCCTGATTGGATGGAAACGAAAGGATGAATCTGCACAGACATGATGGACAACCTGATGTGATTGGATGAGTATGGTGACATATAAGAGCCATTATCTTTATCCAACCAGGACCCACGTACACTGAATACAGATGTTTGCTCCCAAAATAACCCAGAAAGGTGTGACCATTTGTTGATGAACTTAGCAATATTACTTTGTACCAGTTGTTGGCCTTTTTGGAAGTTTGAAGCACAAGCCAAACCTGCTTTCCCTTTCTTTATCAATATCAACAAAAAGTCATACGGACATCATACGGACATTTTTACCTGGGGCGCTTCCCCTTAAGAAAACAAAACAAAATGAACTCAACATTAGAGAATCTTTTATATTTGAACCACCAAATGAAGCCAACATTTGCCACTGGTATAAATATCAAAGGGTCCTTTCTGAAAAACATCTTGAATTGGCACTCAGGTCACATCTGGCACAGCTGCCGTCACACACACAGGTCCACCAGTGATAAACACATTCTGGATATAATCTGTATTTCTGCCCTGAAGCTGCTAACATTACAACATAAAGAAGCAGATATTGGCAGTGTAGAAACCATTATTGTTTCTACTAATGTAGACAAACAGATGCAACAATCCCACCACCTTACAAAACATGTGGTAAAACAGCTCTTTGTCAGAGATTCAAACTATGTCACAGAGAATAAGCCAATTCAACAAAATCATGATTGTATTCTGAGAGCTTTTCTGCAAAGGATTGACCATTATTCTGAGAGGGCGCTGGTGTCAGTCGCACTGGCCTTCAACATAAAACACTATTCTTGTATGGAGGATTGTATCTGTAACTGATCCTGTCAAACACTTCAGGGTAACTTAGCTATTCTTCTCAGGACATTATTTTGTGTTAATACATGATGAAATGATGTCAATGGCTCTTTTATGAAATGATGAATGGCACCGAAAACACAGGAAAAACAGACACAAACTCACATATAAATGCACCTGGCGAATGGCAAAGGTGAATTCAGTCTGAATGAAACACGACATTTAGATATAATCGAACAAATATAAAAAACATCTAAACAATCACGACAGAGAAACTTAGAATCTGTGGAGGAGGAGGGGGGGGTAACAATACAGGACAGTGAGTGTTGAGAGCAGTGCATTCAAACTGGAAAACACACATTAATAGGTATATAGAGGATATCCAGGCAGAAATGTCTATCTGACCAACAGTGGTAATACAAGTCGTCTATAACAGAAATGTGTAACAGTACAGTAACTCACAAACACTGGACTCCCAAACCAAATGACGTGGAATGAACAAAAGTTGTGTCGTTTTTCTCTGATGTGTTTTTCGCTCACACACAAATCACTGCCAGTGTCCCGGGTCAGCAGGGGGTCCTCGGGTCGCTGCCTTCCTCTCTCTCCTCCCCCTCAGGGTGAGCCACAGTGGGTGAGGGGGTCTAGGCCATGACGTCCTCCAGCGCCGGCAGGAAACCCTTCTCCGTCAGGTGAGCCTTCAGGGAGTTGAAGATGTGGAGCTGCTGGTCGATGCGCAGCGCCAGGAGCTGCTGGATCCCCTTGCTGGGGTTCGGGCCCCTGAGAGGAGAGGGGAGATAATTAGGGAGGGAAATTACTAAGATTAGAACCATCAAATCTCACCATCGATCCCAAATAAATTGATGGGCGGTAGAAGAATAATTACGAAAAATATGAACATACGCTTTGAGTTTATTTATTTATTTGTATTATATATACTATTGTGTATGTTCTTTCCCAGTATGACTATGTATGTCATTAAGTATGGTATTCCTGTCATGCTATGTTCTGTCTTTGTTATCTCTTGTTGGCTGTTCGGTTTGTCTTCTATGTTGAAAAGAAGTCGGTACCATTGCTAACACTTGTATGCTTCTTCTCAATGAAAATATTTGAAATAAAAAGATATGAACATGTTAAATTTTGAGGGCTCCTTTTCTGAGGGTTCAAGCTGGAACCACGTGCTTTATCTGCTTTGAGTCCCTTTATAAAAAGTGCTGGAGCTTGACTACATAGCATTTTTACAGCCTGATCTACATAGTAAACTCAATATGAAGTTACATTTCAAGTCTTTGTTTTCAGTAATCATGAAGTCTCAAAGGCACCCTACAGCGATATTGACCAATACTGAAAAGTCTCAAACTAAATTCAGTTTTCAAACTTTAGTTTCATGTTTGTATATTTATTCAGTGTCAGAGGAAGACATAAAACAACTCAAGAGACAGAGATAACTCTTTAATGGTTATTAGCAAGCTAGCTAATTTAATGTTCAACCAACAGTTTGTTTTCTTCAAGAAATAAATTGCTTTCTCTAACAGTCGGAAATAACTGTCACTGTCACTGTACATTGCTAATTAGGTTATACAACATATGAACAAACCATAGCTGTGTGTTTACCTGATGAAGCTGGCAATGTAGACGTTAACACATGTGGCCATGAGGTACTGGCTGTCGAACCGGTCCATAATGCCACCGGGATCGTGTTGGCAAAATCCTGAAAGAACAGACATGCTGATATTGAAGTACTTCGGTTGCAAATTAATTTACCTCACTTGAAACCTTTGTTGGTAGGATGTTGTTAGGATGTTGTTACAGACCTCCAAATGCAAACTTAATTTATTTAGACAAATTATGTGAAATGTTAGATAAAGTTTGTGATCTTGACAGAGAGATTTATTTTATCGGAGATTCAAATATTGACTGGAATATGTTGCACTCTGCCCTTAAAAACAAGCTGCAGACAATAACTAATACATGTAACTTGGTACAAATGGTGACTAAACCTACTAGGATATGCATAAAGAAAGATGGGTCAGAAAGTGCAACTTGTATTGATCATATATTTACTAATTTTAGCCATGTATTTTCTCAGGCAATATCAATTCCAGTAGGGTGTACTGATCATAATTTAATAATTATCGTGAGAAAGACAAAGTTATTTATACAGGATGTTCAAAAGATATGTTGGAATCATGTTTTTGAGAAAGTCGACCCAGATGATGCTCTTGATGTCTTTAATTTGTTATTTATGCAGGTGATTGATAAACATGCACCACTTAGAAAGCAGAAAGTAAGGAACTTTAGAGCACCCTGGTTAGATGAGGAATTAAGGGATCTAATGAAACAAAGAGATGATGCAAAAAATGTAGCTCTCTCATCAAGTAATTAGTCAGATGGGCACATTTATAGAAGGTTAAGGAATTATGTTACAGCATTAAATAAAAAGAAAAAACAATTGTATTATGGAAATAAAATTAAAGAGATAAAGGATGACAAGAAAAAACTGTGGAGTTTAGTAAATGGCATGATATCCACCTCAAAAATGGCATGAAATCCACCTCAACATATCTTGAGGTGGAAAGGACATTTTTGACAAAACCAGTACAAATTGCTAATTATCTGAATGATTATTTTCTTGATAAAGTAAAACATTTGAGGAGAAATATGAATCAAACTATAAATAGTAACTCCACATTTCTAATAAATGATTTAATTATGAAAAATAAGAAGTGTACATTTAAAATAGAAAAAGTGACAATTACAGATGTTGAATGTCTACTAGGTAAATGTAATGATAAACCACCAGGAGTGGATCATTTAGTTGGTACGTTTCTTAGATATGTTGCTAATTTTGTTGCAGAGCCTATCTGTCATATTATAAATTTGAGTATTGATAAATGTATTTGCCCACAGGCATGGAAAATAGCAAAAATTATTCCACTTGCAAAAAATCCAGCTGGACCATTTTCTGGTACAAATAGCTGCCCAATAAGTTTATTACCAGCGTTAGCAAAGATAATGGAGAGAATAATTTTCAATCAAATACAAAAATACTTTGAAGGTAAAAAACTTAACACTGTGTATCAACATGCTTACAGACCTGGCCATTCGACATGCACCGCTTTAACACAAATGACAGATGACTGGAAGGGCGAACTAGATAATAAGAAGTTAGTGGGTGCAGTACTACTTGATTTTAGTTCTGCTTTTGATGTCATTGACCTTTCTTTGTTGTTACATAAGCTGGAACAATATGGTTTTAATTTTGAAACGCTGAGGTGGTTAGAAAGTTACCTGACAAATCGAAGTCAAACTGTTTTTTTTAATGGAGGTGTCTCAAAGATGAAGACAGTCACTTGTGGAGTACCTCAGGGTAGTTGTTTGGGACCACTTTTATTTTCTATTTTTACAAATGACCTACCATTAGTGTTAGAAAAAGCTAAAATTGTAATGTATGCAGATGACTCAACAATATATTATGCAGCATCAACTACAAAAGAGTTGACAAATGTTATGAATAAAGATCTACTACTGATATCAGAGTGGGTCATAAATAATAAGTTGGTACTTAATGCGGGAAAAACAAAATCTTTATTAATAGGATCAAATCATCAGTTAAAAGGAGAACCAAAATTGCTACATTTAAACCATATTCAAATTGAACAGGTCAAGGAGACAAAATTGCTAGGTATAACCCTGGATCATAAATGACCTTGGTCTAAACAAATTGATAATGTTGTATGTAAAATGGGAAGGGGTGTGTCACTTGTAAAAAGAATTGTAAAATATTTGCCCATGGATGTCAGTAGAAGTTTTGGATGCTTTGGTTCTGTCGCAGCTTGATTATTGTTTGGTTATCTGGTCTAGTGCTGCTGAGAAAGATTTAAACAAACTACAAGTTGCACAAAATAAGGCAGCACGATGTGCACTGCAATGCTCCTACAGAACCAGAGTCACTGAAATGCTGGAGACACTGAAATGGTTAACTGTCAGACAGAGGTCAACTTATATTTTGTTAAATGTTGTCAGAAATATTACAGTGACTCACTCACCAGATATATTATCACAAAGGTTTATAGCGCAATATGCACAACATAACTATCAAACACGACATACAATAGAAGGAAGGTTTGTATTACCCAAATCTAAATCAAATATGGGACAGAAAACAGTCATGTACAGAGCCATGGTCAGCTGGAACTCTTTACCGGTCCACATCATTCAGGAACATTCTCAAGTACATTTCAAAAGGTTGCTAAAAAATAATTTAAGTATTATAAAGTACATTTGAACTGTGTCTGTGGCTATGTATGCATATATTATTATGTACACTTATTTGTATTTACTTTTGTTTGGCCTTAGGATGGCGATAATTGGATGACCATTTTAGTTTTCACTTCATACAGCACTGTACATTGCATGAAATTATGAGCTGTTTTGTTTTAATTTTGTTGTATGTATGTTTTGTGTGTGTGAGGACCCCAGGAAGAATAGCCAATGCTTATGCTAGTGCTAATTGGGATCCTAATAAAGACATAAAGACCTAAAGACAACAGTACATGTGATCAGACTGCTGCTATGAATATAATATACATGGAGCAAAGACAACAGACATTCAAAGGGATAGTTGGATTGTTTTGAAGTAAACAAACGTGTCAGAAATCCCTACTTTGATCTTGAAGGCTCTCTTGAAGCCGCTGGCGAAGAATCCTCCGAAGGGTCCCATGATGGAGGCGAAGGAGGAGAGAGCGATGCTGTGGATCTGGAACGGATACAGACGCACCGTGGTCTGCGGAGACAAGGAACATGTGTCAGACTGAAACAGAGACCAGCAGTTCAATCAAACTAAACTAGTTAAAGTTATTTGGCTAAAATAGGACTTGCATCCCCAGGCTTTTAGTATCAAAATCAAACCTGGCTGAGAAAAATATGATGAGGTTGAAACGTATGATAAAAACCTGGTGTTAAACGGGACTTCGGTTCTGTTAATGTGAACTCTAGAAACAACATTTAGATATATTTTAACTTTACTTAATGAGTAACACAGGATTAAAACTAAATAACACAGCTGACACAATTAAAGTGTTTGAAAGGTTGCGACACAAATACATTATTCTACAAATATTACGGATCCCTCTTGTTTTTTGGGATACTGGATTTGCAATAAAGTGATTTTATTGTTTCATAGTTACATTCATGTTTATATGACTTGTGATGCCAGAAAACAGGAAGGACAGGTGAAGGTCAGGAGAGTCTTACCCATCCGGTGAAGGACTCCAGGGCGGAGGGCAGGGTGTAGTCCTGCAGCTGGAAAAGCTCAGACGGCTCGCAGTCCACCTGGAACCGGTTGGAGTCGTTGTTGAACTCCACCGGGCAGACGATGTAACGCCAGCCGGACATCACGTAGGAGAGCTGGGGGAGAACAAGCTTCAAACACTATCACAGTTTCTTTCTTGTTCATTTACAACTTTATTATGAGTTATTTCCCAGACTAATGCACCCTTCCGCTGGCTTTTAACCGACATAGGCCCTCAAACACTGTGATATCCTTCTCTATGTGAACATGGAGCCTGGATTATGACCAAAAATCACAGGATTGATGTGTCTTGTACGCTGAGTTGATCTTATCCGCTTCACAAATGTTGTCTTAGATGATTGCTTTCCCTTTGATTTAACAGGCACTGATTTTTCTGCTTGAATATTTCTAGCTGTGAAATAAAATGCAAGATAATAAACAAGGTGACACAGAGAAATATTTCTGGCTGTGAAAGACTTGAGCTGTGTTTTATTGTCTTGTTTTATAATGACTTATTTCCCAGACTAATACACCCTTCTGCTGGCTTTTAACCGACATAGGCCTTAAGTGAGTCTCTTTTCTTTTCTGACTTTTTTTATGGGTATTTCACTTTATATTAAATACAGAACACAGAACATGGCGGCAGCGTGAAAAGCTGGGTAACTCTTCAACCCCACAAGAAGGATAAGAAGAAGGATATGGTGGATTAAATATCTCTGTTTTTTCGCTCACAACTAAACATTAATAGGGGATGAATTTGAGATCGGGTGTAACTGCGGAAAAAATAACTTTACCAAGCAGAAAACGGACGAACAAACAATTCGCGTCACCTGTCCCCACAATGGCGGAAGTAGAAGAAATAAAAGATCTGATGCTCGAAATGAAGGAAGCAATATCGAAAGAGATCAAAGACTTCAGAATGGATTTTAATGAATTTCGAGCTGAGACGGATAAGGACATAAAGAAAATGATGCAACTGACAACAGAACTACGTACCGATCAAACCAAAACGAGCGACAGAGTGGATCAGGTGGAGTGCCGTGTCGGTGAGATTCATGACACAGAAAAACTTCACCAACAATCAGTAAAATATCTTGTAAATAAAGTCTCAGAGATAGAAGAACGCAATGACTACCTGGAAAATAAGACCAGGCAAAACAACGCGCGTATATTCAACATACCAGAAAAAAGTGAAGGGGAAAATATGTCAACTTTCCTGAAGAAACTATTCAACGAGGTGCTTAACATACCGGGAGACTTTAACATCACCAGAGCGCACCGGGAGTACAGAGAAGTCAAGGATCGTGCCAGACCGATTATTGTTGCTTTCCTAAACTGTGAGACCAAGAAGCAAATACTACAAGCTGCATGGGGAAAGAAGGAAGTAACTTATAGCGGTATGAGAATCTTCTTTGATCATGACTTTACCTTTAAAGTAAGACAACAAAGAGCCTTGTACAGACCGATCAGAGACCAACTAAAGGCTAAACATATCAAATCGCACATCACAGCAAAATTGAAAGTTTTCAGCGAAGATGGGACCACACAGACATATGCGAATCCGAAAGCTGCGGGGAAGGCTCTCCTGGAACGGGGCCTAGCTGGTGTGCCCCCACCGCGCGCCCAAGATACCCGGAGCATGGAACAGGACACCGGGCAGCGACAACGATGGGAAGTGGATAATAAACAACGGAGCAGTCGGAACATTACTGAACTGGTACAGGAGGCAGAGAAGAACCTTGGCATATGTGAGTGAAAACAGTATGCAGACCACGGTTGAACCGGTTATTATGTTTCAGAACTATGGTTAGTCTTTCTCACATGTATGCCTACTTATGTTAATTAAGGGTAAACCGTATGAGCCTGGTTAGAGGCTTTATTTATGTTTTCCTTATTAGACAAGAAACCCTTTATGGCATGGAATGTTTGTTTTGTTTTCTGCGTCATTTTTGGATTATTCTCTTTGTTTAAGCCCATATTCTTCTTCGATATATATAGTAGAAAGTACATTGAAAGGGGTTGTGACCGCAAACATGCCAATTAACTCCATGGCAAATGAAATACAGGCATGTTATATTGTTTTTGTTACTATGTGTACGTCAGTAGGTGTTATATGTTTTTTAGGTTTACAGTTTTGGGTCCTTATCAAGTATTTAAAGAAGGTTGACGCAGTTATGTCACTCATTTTAGATGACACATGACATGTACTAGTACTACGATTGCAACTTATAACTGTAACGGCTTGGCAAATGTCTCAAAAAGGAATGAAGTTTTTACTTGGTTGAAAGATAAAAATCATATTAAAATTATTTGTGTGCAGGAAACGCATTGTAATTTGGAAAACGAATTGAAATGGAAATCAGAATGGGGTGGAGATATTTATTTCAGTCATGGCACTACTAATAGTAGGGGTGTTATGATTATGTTTAAAAAAGAAACTCAACACTTCTGTACACACTGATGAGGATGGAAGGTGGATTATGTTAGAGGTGACAGTGGATGACTTGCACATAAATATCATTAATATCTATGGGCCAAATGATGATAATCCAAACTTTTTTGAGGAGATCCATAAAGTTATCTCCTCCCTAAAAGATAACCAAAATATTATAGTTGGAGATTTCAATACGGTGTTAAACATAAGCAAGGATCGTACAGGTACTCACTCTTTTAATAATCACCCACAGGCCTTAAATGAAATTCAACAACTCAAGGCATCCTTAGATTTAGTGGATATTTGGAGACAAAAAAATCCAAATTCAAGCAGGTATACATGGCGCAGGGGACAACAAGCTAGTCGTATTGACTACTTTCTTATCACCTTTTCCCTGGTTCACAAAGTATTAAAATGTAGTATTGGTGACCGATTAAGATCTGACCATGCCATCGTAACACTGCAAATTATTACAGCAGAATATCCCAGAGGGCGGGGGTTTTGGAAATTCAACCTATCACTTTTAAATGATACGGATTTTATTGAAAAAACTAAAGAACTAATCAAAGATTTTTTTCAAATTAATAATAATTCATCGGACCCGCACAACGTCTGGGAAGCCTTTAAGTGTGTTTTTAGAGGACACGCTATTAAGATGGGGTCATGGAAACAAAAACAATATTTGAAAAAGGAGAAGAGTCTAATAGAGGAGGTAAATGAATTGACTAAAACGCTGGATGAAAAGCAATCGTTATGCATAGAAACAACTTATTTGATAAAAAATAAACAACTAGAATTGGAACATTTATATTCTGAGCGTGTGAATGGTATAATTTATAGATCACGAGCCACATGGATGGAAAAAGGGGAAAAATGCACAGCTCATTTTTTAAGACTCAACCAAAGAAATTCTGCCAAAAAAAACATTATGAGCTTATATACTCCAAATGGTACTTTGATTACATCTCCACAGGAAATATTAGCGGAAGAGGTGGATTATTTTAAAACTTTATATGCTCTGGCTCCAGAGTCTTCTGTAGGATCCAATATTGAGTTATTTTTTCAAAAGAATTATGATCAGATACTGTCAGTAGATCAGCAACTAAGTTGTGAAGGAAACATTTTAGAAGAAGAGTTACTGGATGCTATTAATTCCTTCGCTCCTGGTAAATCACCAGGGATTGACGGTATACGTGTTGAAGTTTACAAAACCTTCTACACAGAAATTAAAAAAACCTCTATTGGCATCACCAGAAGAAATCCAAAATCAATTAATATGGTTGAACTCAGAAGTTTTAATAGATGGAAAACCACTACTATGGGAAAGTCTCCTGAGAAAAGGAATTATTTTCATGAATGATTTAATAGATAGCACAGGTCTTTTAATTTCATATCAGTGTTTTTGCTGTATGTATGGTCAGATATGTGATTTCCTTCACTTTAACCAGCTGCTTTCAGCTATTCCAACTAACTGGAAACGTAAATTAAAAAAAAGATGGAAACCGACAACAGGTCTGTGCACCTCATACAAGAAGTCAGAAATGGCTATCAAAAATGAAAATAAATAAAATAATTTATAATCGCTGCTTACAGAGCAGGGGCCTTACTGCTTTTCCTCATGCGGTCTGTTCTTTCTGGGAAGAGGAATTTAATATTCTGATACCCTGGAAACAATTTTTTAGAACCATATACAAAACAACAATTGATTCCTATTCAAGAATCTTCCAACTGAAGATCTTTTACAAGATTATTGCTACAAAAAAACAACTTAACACCTTTAATATCGAACCGTCACCACTTTGTAGATTCTGTGAGGAGGAAGAGGAAGATCAGATGCATTATTTTTTTATTGTCCATACGTTGCAAGACTGTAGACTGAGATTCAAAATTGGCTTAAGACACTTTATATTGATTTTGCATTTACTCCCTTTGGTCTTTTGTTTGGGATTTTGGATCAGGACAATACACAGTTGATGAATACAATTATTCTTCTTGCAAAAATACTTATTTTTAAATCTCAATCAAGAAAAAATCTGAATTTAAAATGTGTGAAAAGTAGATTAAAAACACAATTTATTTTGGAAAGGATGATTGCCACAAAGAATCAAAAGGTGGCTCATCACGCCATGAAATGGGAAACAATCAGCTCCAGCGAAGATGGGATTAAAAGGAATAATAAATGTTTTGTTTTATTTTGATGATATTGGATTGTCAACCCAATTTTTGGTTTGTTTATGAAATGTTGAAGTGACCAACTGACTGTATTTTTTTTTTATTTTTTGTTTTGTTTTGTTTCTTTCTCTGTAACTTTATTTTTTTGTCTGAGATAGGAATGTCTCATTTTGTCATTATAATGTCCATGTTGTGTGTCTGAAGCCTGTACAATAAAAAAATAAAAAAATAAAATAAAATACATAACAATAACAGTGCAGAACATCTAATACACTTCACTATGAATCCAGAACAATACAAGTGCAGGAGTATGGATAAAGCCAGATGTTTGCATGCATTTGGAGCAGATTTGGGCAGAATCCAGCAGAGTGGATCGTGCTGTTCATCCTATGGAATCTATATGTAAAGAAACAAGTCTAAATATTTAAGATAAAGCTGTGAAACAATCTCAATAATTGGCAGCAAAAATGTAAGGTTTTTTTAATTGGAATAAAAGGATACATTTTGAGATAGGAAGTTCTAATATCTTAAGAGAAGAGCTGGAATATTAAAAAATACAAACTCTTTTGGCTCCTTCCTGTCTTTCTATGGGTCTTTCTTGGCTTTGTACTGGCTATCTTCTAGCTCTATTCAGGTTTTTGGAGTTTTTTCTAGCTCTATCCCTGATCATTTTCAGAACCTGAAGGCTCTACGGACTATCTTCTGGTTCTCCTCTGGATCCATCCACTATCTCTTGTCTCTGTCCAGTGAATTACACTTGTGTTTCTGGAGCAGGTAAAGCATACAACAGATACTTTCAGCATTATCGGAGCACGAAGTGGAAGCTTGGATGAAACACAGCGGACTTCTAAACAATGAACACCCGCAACTTTTGAAGAAATAAAGTTGGGCTTTTATGCGTTCTCATATTGCAATGCAAACCCATGATGTAATGACAGTAATTAAGAATAATTGAGTCATTGAATGCTCATTTCAGTAGATTTAATCAAACAAAACATAAACATATTGGAGATGGCCTCAAGACTGAAACCTCTTCACATTCTGTTGAAAATAGTCAATCACTAGCCATATCTTACACATTGCTGTTTTGAATCATTAATATGTGGATGACAGTTGAACTGGATGATGTAACATTTATGCCATCTGCTGGAAAGAAGACGTATCGCTCTGTTGGCGTCGTTTGGACAACAAAAACAGAGTGAAGCTCTCATTTCATAAACAATCTTTGAGTACAGACCCCATCCTGCAGAGAGCACACAACCCAACAGCACGTTGTTGGTCTAGCATCACTTTACAAAACGTTTGCATTAAGACACTAAGACTAGCTGGTCCATTGTAAAGGTCAGTCCACCTTAAATGAGCAGTGGGTGATCAGCAGGTGAAAGGCAGGACACGGGAACTTGGTCCTGAGGAGATGTAACGATTATTAAACAAGAAATAGTCGAGTCAAGGGGTCAAAGAAATGAACATTTGTGATTATTAGCTAATCGGTTGCAGGTGGGTGAAATCAGGCTTAGGGAGTAACGTATTACATGTAACGGCATTAGGTCATCAGGATACAAAATAGACAAATGTATTCCTTTACAGTTACAGAAGCAAAAACAATCAGATAACAGGTACATTTATGTAAAACAGGGCTCATTAACAGGATAGCAATGATACAAAACATTTAGAAATAAAGAACAATACATCAAATCATCCTATATCTCTATATGGAAACTTGGGAGCCCTCAATCCAAAATAAAATGGTTCATCAACAGTCAGTGGTTAACGTATACATCAGAAAATCAGTATGACAAAAACATTAAACATATTGTCCACTTATGTTAATAAAGATGGAGTTCATTTAAGTCTTATATGAATGTTGTGCAACAATGTTAATCCCAATCAGACAGATTTTTCTCATGTGTGAACTGTCATAAGACTTATTCATTGTCCTCTCCATCAGCTTCTGTTTCCATGTGTTCAGCTGAGCTGCTGATTGGAGGCTCTGCCTCTCTGTTATCCTCAGTTTGAATTTCATTAAGCTGTGAGGACTGACGACCAACACACTTGTGTCTTTTTAAATCACTACACCATTTAAATCTTTTGTCACAAACATTGCAGCTGTATATTTCCTCTCCTGTGTGGACTCTCATGTGTCTCTTTAAATTTGTATTCTGTGCAAAAGCTTTCTTACAGACTGAGCATCTGTATGGTTTCTCTCCTGTGTGGATTCTCATGTGTTCCTTTAAACTTCCACTCTGTAAAAAAGCTTTCTTACAGAGTGAGCATCTGTATGGTTTCTCTCCTGTGTGGATTATCATGTGTTTTTTAAAACTGTCACTAAATGCAAAATATTTGGTACAAACTGAGCAGCTAAAGAGCTTCTCTCCTTTGTGGATTTTCATGTGTTCCTTTAAACTTCCACTCTGTGAAAAATATGTCTTACAGACTGAGCATCTGTATTGTTTCTGCTGTGTGTATTCTCATGTGTTCCTTTAAACCTCCACTCTGTGAAAAAGCTTTCTTACAGACTGAGCATCTGTGTGGTTTCTCTGCTGTGTGGATTCTCATGTGTGACTTTAAACTTCCACTCAATGTAAAATATTTGGTACAAACTGAGCAGCTAAAGGGTTTCTCTCCTGTGTGGATTGTCATGTGTCCATTTAGATTTCTTTTCGCTGCAAAAGATTTCTCACAAACTGAGCAGTTGAATGGTTTCTCTCCTGTGTGGATTCTCATGTGTACCTTTAAACCACCACTCTGTTTAAAAGATTTCGTACAAAGAGAGCACCCAAATGGTTTCTTTACAGCACTACGGCTTGAATCACTGACAGATTCTTGTCTATTTTTCATCGAGTTTGAGCCTGACAGGTTCTCTGGTCTCCTTCCAATCAGCACTGTGTTCAGTGTCAGGTTCAGAAGAGTCTTCAGCATCAGGTTCAGAAGAGACTCCAGTGTCAGGTTCAGAAGAGTCTTCAGCGTCAGGTTCAGAAGAGTCTCCAGTTTCGTCCTCAGTCTTTGGTTGTAAACTGCTCTCTGGATCTGAGTTCCTGGCTGGTTCTGGTCCTCGACAGTCATCTCCATCAGCTTCTGTTTCCATGTGTTCAGTTTGTCTTTGATGAGGCTGTGAGGACTGAGGTTTCTCTTTATCATCTTCACTCTTCACAGGGTCAGGAGTGAAAGTGGACTTGGTGATATCAGCCTCCTCCAGCTCCTGAAGCTGCTCTCCCTCCTGACTGATCCTGAGTTCCTCCTGTTCCTGCTTAATGTGTGGGGGGGGCTCTGGGTCCTCCTGGTCCAGACTGGTGCTCCACTCCTGCTGGTCAGGGAGAACCTCTTCTTTAACCTCCACCAGCAGCTGGACATCTGCAGGAAACAGGAAACACACAGTCAGAAAAAAACTGTTAAGTGTTAGCATTTAAAAATCTAATCACCATTAAAATGGGAGACCTTTTCCAGCCCTAATTAATGCCTTTGTTTTTATACTTTCATATTATCTTCCTTAGTCCCAACTATTGTGTATTTTTGTTGTCTCAATTCACCTCATGTAGCCCAGCCCCTTTCCACTTCCAGTTAAAAATGAAAAATGGTTTTTTTCTTCTGGTTTAGCACTAGCTGCAATGTAAACAATGAATTGTATTTGGGATCGTTCAGATACACTACGCCTATACAGGGTTGGGAGGGTTACTTTGTAAATGTAATTAGTTCCTGAATACTGAATACATGGCTCTGAAAGTAATCCGAATCCGAATACAGTTACGTGCCTTAAAAAAGTATTCAGATTACTTTTAGAATACTTTTGGAATACTTGATTTTTCCATAACAGATGGGTATGTTTTGGTGAACAGGAGACACTTAGTTTACTGTTTTAATGGCTTATCAAGAACTCAAACACAACATCTTGGTGTCATTCTGCACAGCTCCCTCATCTGCACCCCAGATAAAAAACATCACCCGGACTGCATTCTTCTCCAGACTCCGCCCTGTCTCAGCACTGAAGTCCTGGTTCATGCATTCCTCACATCCCGTATTGACTATTGTAATACCATGCTCTCAGGCCCTCCCATCAAACTCCTCAATAAACTTCAAATCATTCAGAACTCTGCTGCCCGGATCATCACCCGCACCAAATCCTCTGACCACATCACCCCCATCCTCATCCATCTGCATTGGCTACCTGTAAAATACCGGATAGACTTCAAAACCCTCCTGACCCCCACCTATCTGTATGACCTCCTACACCCCCTCTCTCTCCCTCTCTCTCTTGTTACGCCCAGGTCTAGGGGAACCTAGGCGCAGCATAAAATGTGCACTCTCCCCACTTTTCCCACTCCCAAGAACATGGACACCGAGACAAAGAATGCCGTTTGGTAATTTTAATTACCAACGTTTTTACAAAGAGGCGCAACAACCCACAAAACAAACAAACCTTTTAACACAAAAATCTTACCAAACGAATGAGAAAAATAAACGTACAGGCTTCTTACCTACTCTAACGTAAAAACAGGAGAAAACGAATTAACCAAAAGAAAAGGGTTTTGCACTTTCACATAAATTAAAGCGTGTCCAACAAGGACAGGTTAAAGTTGTTTCTATTTCTAAGATTTCAAAACATACAAACGAACTGGTATACGGTAGAATTACACACAAAGCACAACAGGTCAGACACCCTCAACATGCGCAGAGTTGGGAAGTTGAGTCAGAGAGAGGGGAGAGGGACTGCAGCTTAAATGCTCCCCTCTTCTTCAGGTGGACCAATCAGCATGTTGAAGGTAGCTAATCAGCTAACGGGCACCACCTGCTTGCTCATTCACACACAGGAGGAGGGACCTCTCTCTCTCTCTCTCTCTCCTCTCTCTCTCTCTCCTCTCTCTCTCTCTCTCCTCTCTCTCTCTCTCTCTCTCTCTCTCCTCTCTCTTCTCTCTCTCTCTCTCTCTCTCTCTCTCTCTCTCTCTCTCTCTCTCTCTCTCTCTCTCTCTCTCTCTCTCTCTCTCTCTCTCTCTCTCTCTCTCTCTCTCTCTCTCTCTCTCTCTCTCTCTCTCTCTCTCTCTCTCTCTCTCTCTCTCTCTCTCTCTCTCTCTCTCTCTCTCTCTCTCAAAAGATCACCCATTGTAGCCATGCCTCATACTGCTCATACCCCTCTATTGCAACCCTGTTCCAAAAAGGCTGATTCTGTGACCGTAGCTTTAAATGGAACGGCTTCTGCTAGCCACGCCCCTTTGTAGCGTCACGCAGCTTTCCCCTGCTAAGAGAGTTTTCTACCGGGAGAAACTCAGCTAAACGCTGCCGTGATTAAATGCCATATTATGTTCCCAACCACTTCAAGCATTATTTCTGAAACAGTATGGAGCTCAAACCTTTCTCTCTCGCAGGGTTTACCGCAAGGACATTATGTTACACATATTCTCTCCAGTACAGCGTTAGCTCTGAGTGTTAGCATGCTTGCTAATGTAAACAAAGACCATATTACTCCCAAAACACTTGACATGTTCTTTCTTAAGTGTTTACCGCTAGAACAGTGCCATTATATGTATTATATATAACAACTTTACTCTAAGTGCCTCCTGCAGACATCCTGCTGAATACAGAGACACACAGCTGCGAGAGGGGATTCAGCTAGACCAGTGGTTCCCGACCTGGGGGGCGCAGGGCTATTGCAAGGGGGGCGCGTGAAGCTTGGGAAGAAGTTGTATACAAACATTGTTTGCTCGTAATATCAATAAAATTGTCACATTTTTAACACAACTGGCAGTTACAAGAAAAGTGGACGAGCCCACGACAAGCCTTTCAGCTATAATGCCCACATCAACAAAATATGATGAGGCATATATCTCCCTTGACATCTGACCTCTCTGACCTCTGGCCGGTGGAGAACATAGCGTTCAAAAGCGACAATCTAATCTGCAGAGCTCGATGTGGTCAATGCTCGTTTGCCATAAGTATTTTCGCGGAAACACGAGCAATCTGTCAATCTGCTGGCCAAAAGGCATCATATTCATACGGAGAAATGCACCGTTTTCAACTTCCTTAACTCGGAGTTCTGTTGCTCCAATCACGTGTAAGGTGGGAGAGGTACTCAGCTCAAGTACTTAAGTAAAAGTAGTATACTGCAGGGTAGCTTGTGAATTTACTCCAGGTGGAACTAAAGTCTGATTTAAGAGTTGGTTATATTTCACATCATTAATCCAGATCTGTAAAGTAACTAAATCTATTAAATACATGTAGTAAAGGTATATAATTTACCTCTGAGCTGTAGAGGAGCAGAATTACAAACAAGCAAAAGTAGAAATACTTAAGTACCTCAATATAAGTACAGTACTTGAGTAAATCTACTTACTACCACCACAGAAGGTATTTTACGTGTGCTAGCAGCCCATAATCCACACTATACATACAATTAATCAATGTGAATTCTGTTTCTAATTTGTTTAGTTCTTCCACTAAAAATAACAAAATAACCTATAAAAATACTGTTAAAGATCCGGATCGATAAGCAGTACTTGTAATTGTTTCAATTAGGCCCCATTATTTCACAGTGGCACAGGATCATCTGGCAATACAAGCACTTTTGTTCATGTTCAATCCATAATAATATATACAAATATAATAATTTATTTTTTAGAGATGTGGGTAAGGAGGAAAAGAGAGAGGGTTGTATTTTCTGACACTTGGTGAGTCTCGTGACACACCGGGGACACATATTTATGTATAAAAGACATCAAAAAGTAAATTTTGCATACTATGTCCCCTTTAAGTAAAAGTATGCAAGTATTATCAGAAAAATGTACAGCACCTTCTTATGTAAAAGTAATGATACTACAATAAAATGTTCCCGGTCAGTGTTTGATTTATGATGTTTCTTGATTATTGTCAATGTTGCATTTTACTGCTGTACATGTTTAAGGTTGCACTTCTATAAATGAAGTGTTACCAAAGAGTTCAACGTGTTACCAAAGAGTTTAAAGCAGGGGTGTCCAAACTTTTTTCACCGAGGGCCACATACAGAAAAATATACGAAGGGCCACTCATAGAGGTGAGGTATATCGCCTCATCAGTTAAGTTATAAGTTAGCAACATGTAGGTAAATTAGGCTCGATACATTCATATGCTTTAAGAAACAAACCGCCTACATCACAGCTCTCTATAGGGTTTCATTTATCTTGTTGGTAGCTCATCCCTAAACACAGAAGCCTCAGACTGATTATAAGAAGATGAAATATGAAGGGTCTATTTCAAGCTTGTTATGGAAATAAGTTATTAAGCTTTTTTGTATCAACTAGGATTTGTTAGAAAATATTATCAACATGAATTGACTGCATTTATTTTAAAAGTGGGCTTATTAACACATGAATACTACTGTGTGATATATTTGTACATTTATATTTAAGAAGTGCAATATAAGAAAAGCACAAGTTTCATTTGTGGGCCATATTACATTATACTTTTTGAATTTGCTGAGGGCCAATTAAAAATGGCCAGCGGGCCGCATTTGGCCCCCGGGCCGTAGTTTGGACACCCATGGTTTAAAGTGTTAATTAAGAGTAAAGGGAACAGACCTGCTCTGTGTATCCTGGTTTAAAGTGTTAACCTTGTATGGTCTTCGGGTCTTCGGGTCCCGTTTTCATTATTTAGCTAAAGAAAAATGATATGATAAATTATTTTTTCAAACCCACACTCAATGGCCTTGGCTCATTTTCTGTGAAGAAAATATATCAGAACACATTTTCAATGACCACCCACGGTACCCACCCCCCCCTACACATTTACATTACATACAGGGTGTTTGGATCCCGGGGCTAACAAAAGTGTGGACATTGTAGGTCCTGTGCACCTGTCAGGGCCTTCTGTGTGTCTATGACCTGGTATAGTGTGTGTGTGTGTGTGTGTGTGTGTGTGTGTGTGTGTGTGTGTGTGTGTGTGTGTGTGTGTGTGTGTGTGTGTGTGTGTGTGTGTGTGTGTGTGTGTGTGTGTGTGTGTGTGTGTGTGTGAGACTTTTGTGTTTCTGCCCCTGCCAGTCCCGCACATGGTTGCAACATTGTTGATAAATTCAAGCACGGAGCCAAACCCTAAACCGCGGCCCTCCCCAGCTAGTCTCAACCAATCATAAATGTACGGGCAACGCCCTGTGTAATAAAATGTATTGAGGCACGAAGTTCGACGCTCTTTCCGGAAATAGTGGAACAGATTACAGCTTTGCTGCCTGTGATTTCTATGACCGGACGGAGTCCTTGGCCAAGTGAATATATATGTTGCTCTCTTATAATAAATAGTTAACCTTTAGAAGTTGTTTGTCTTTCATGGAATTTTGAAAACAACAGTCCTAATCACAACTGATCAAGATGGCCAAAAGATTCTCTGCTCAGAGGGCCTTGCAAATGATTCTGGAAGAGAGAGAACCATTTGATGATGATGTAGACGTAGAGGAAGAGGTTTCAGAATGTGAGGATCACATTTCTGAGAATTCTGAGTGTGACAGTGACTTTGAAGAAGAGGATGAGATTGAGCATCAGCTAGTTACAAAAAAAAAAGACGGGCCACAGGACCAGCCGGTCAGTGGGCAAAAAAACAAGTTGCACTTCATAACAATTCATTGTAATCTAACAAATGTAAAAGGGCAAATATTAACCATATTTGCTGTTTATATTGCTTGTAATTGAGATGAAGTAAACATCTGTTGAGTATTTTTAACATAAAATAGTTTGATTGTGTTGAATTGAAGCCCAAAAAGGCTGCGGGTCCACCAGACCCACGAACACTGGCTGAGTAACAAAAATATGAACACCACACAAGGGTTAAGAGTAAAGGGAACAGACCTGCTCTGTGTATCCGAAGCTGAGGCTCTAAAACAGCGTCCAGTAGTTTCTGGAGTCTCTCGTTCTTCTCTTTGGAAAGAGACAGCTCCTCCTCGAGCTCTGCTATCGTTTGTTCAAACAGAGCAAATATCTCTTCAGCAGCAGCAGTGAGTCGCTTCTTCTTCAACGACAGCAGCATTTGGACTTTACTCATGTTTCCTAGATCACCTGTTCCTGCAAACTCCGTTAAACACACCGTTTCTCTCTCCATCAAACTCTCAATCTGACTAGTGTTGCTAACGTGTTTCCAGCTAGCATGCAAAGCTAGCTCCTATAGTCCGAGGTAAACGCTCCAGAAAAAAGAGCACAGAGTCCATTCGGAGGTTTATCTAGACACACAGATGATGGATCAGTAGTGCTTGAGCTCACACACACTTTATCAGGAACACAGAGAGAGAGAACCGTAGCGACGAAACGCCACATAGATCCAGGTTCTTCTTCTTCTTCTCTCGGTTTTTTCTCCTTCTTCTCTCTCGGTTTTTTCTCCTTCTTCTTCTCTCAGTTTTTGGCGGATTGCAAACAACTTTAAGGTGCATACCGCCACCTACTGTACAAGAGTGTGTATCACCATATCTTCCTATCACCACTTGTGGAATTATACCACTGTATTTACGTTGTTTAAAATTCTTCCAATCAATCCTGTTTCACGCAAATACTTAAGAATGGCCTTCCTGGTAGCTCTTACCCCCTCACCCTCTGTTCCCAGTATCCCCATCAGGCTCCACTCCCTTCCTGCCTCTCTGACCCTGTCTCTTAGTTTTTCCCTCTCTGTTTTGTACATGTTGCAGTGTAATATGATGTGTTCCTCATTTTCTTTCACTCCACACCCCCTGCATTCTTCAACTTCGCTTTTTCCCATGAAAAACATTGTGCCGTTTAATCCAGTCTGAGTCTAGTGATGATGATCTCCTCCAGTCTGTTCCTTTCTGTATAGATCTTTGTTATGACTGATTTCTGTAACTTGTGGTATCTCCTCCATTACATTACATGTTACTTGTTAGACGCTTTTATCCAAAGCGACTTACATACTCAATACTGTGGGCAATCCCCACAGGAGCAATTTGGGGTGAAGTGTCTTGCCCAGGGACACAACGACATGCTGACTGCGGTGGGGTTTGAACCTGTGACCCCCTGATCCCAACACCAAGGCTCTATCCACTGCGCCACCCCTACCTTTCTGATCTTCCTCCCACCTTTTCTGCCGTATTTCCATAACCTTCTTCTTAATTATTGCTTTTCCTTCTCCTTTCCCAAGTGAAACTGGTATTGCTATTTCCTTAAGTAACGCATATTTTGCTAACTTATCAGCATGCTCATTCCCTTTAACCCCCTCATGTGCAGGCCCCCAGCATAACTGCACATCTATCCCCTCCTCTGAAGTCTCAGTAAGCAATGGTTAAGTTCAGTGATTAAATCTTCTCTAACAGTTATTGTCGACTGTATGCTTTCCAAAGCAGATAGTGAGTCTGTGCATATCACCACCCTATCTGACCTCTTCAACCCATTGTAGCCCAATAACTGCTGCTAGTATTTCTGCTGTATAAACTGATAAGTTATTTGACACTCGTTTTGAGATTGATATTTTGAATTCTGGGATATACACGCCTATCCCCACGCATTCTTGCTTCTTAGATCAATCTGTGTAAATGTTGAGGTAATTGTAATACTTTTCGTTCAGGTACATACTCGTTTTAATTCCCACTTATTTATTTGCCACTCTTGTTTCCTTTCTATGATACTCACCTCTATGTTAGCTTCTGGGGAAAGCCATGGGGGAACACGGCTAAATGGGCTTGCTTTGGCAAACGTTATGGTCTCCACTCCATATGCCCTCGTTCTCTCCTTACTCGTCCAGCCAAACCCACGCCCCTGGAACTTTGTATATTCCCAGCAATCCTGTAGTGTTCTGTTTGTGATATTTTCCTCTCCACTTCCTTGTAGCCTGACCCAGTATGACAGAGCAAGTTTCTCTCTTCTGATCTCCAGAGGTGTCTCTCCTGCTTCTATCAGAACTATATTAATAGGGGATGACTTTATCGCTCCAATACACAGCCGCAATGCTTTATATTGTAGTCTATCAATTTTTAATCGTGATGTTTTTGCTGCTGCTCCATACACTATACAACCATAGTCTATTGTGGACCTCATCATTGATCTGTATATGTCTATTAATGCTTGTTTGTCTGCGCCCCAGTTTCATCCAGCTACAGCTCGTAATAGATTTAATACTTTTTTTCATTTTGCTTCCACTTGATTAATATGGAAAATATGCATTTTCCATGTATATTTGCTATCAAGCCACAGTCCTAGGTATTTGAACTCATTCACCTTTGTCATTGGACGATCATATAGTGTTAGCTGTTGGCCATCAATCTTGTGTTTATTTGTAAATATCATGTAGCCGGTACTACGCTAAGTGGAAACGCAACCAAAAACGGGCCGTGCACGGCACGGCATGCTTAAAGCGAGCTCCGCTCTGTAGTGGAAATGCGCCATTAGTCTCCCTTCCTCTGGACAGACTCTGCTAACACACCCAGTGCCCATAATGTGCTGTCTCCAACCTGGACATCCCAGCTGTGAGTCCCTGACTTAAAGCCCTCAGAGCCCAGGACAGAGTAGTAATAAACCTCTCTGGATTATCAGGAAGTTCCTCTTCCTCCTTCTCTCACACTGGTCAGATCTTCAGACAGGATGAGGTATGGACCAGCAGTGTTTGGGTCCAGGATGAGAGGAGAGTAGGACACCATGTCCTTCATCTTGCTCCAGATGTTGAAGCTGAGGTTGCCCAGGTGTTTGGCCTGGTCTATCAGAGCTCCTGAGGGCAGCTGTGGATCCTCCAGCAGGGGGCGTTGCAGCCTCTCCACTGCAGCCTTGTAGTTGAGCAGGAAGGAGACGTCTTCAGCTCTCAGCTCCTCCTCTGTGGCTCTGACTGTGTGTGAAAGAGCTGCTATCTCTCTGCTCACAGCCTCCATCTTCTCCTCCATCATCCTCCTCTTCTGCTCCTCTTCCTCCCTCAGTGCAGCCATCCTGGCCTCCTCTTCCTCTTCTAGAAACTGCCTGGTGAAGCTTCTTAAACTGATCCTTAATCTACGTCTCTGTGTGTCGGGCCTGGACCTTCAGGTGTCCTGCTGTTTCATCAAACTTCACTTTAACTTCTTTAAAAGTCTCTAACTTCTCCTTTAAGGGCTGCAGAGTTTCCTGAAGCTCCTCCTTGTGTTGTCGTACAGCTTCATGGGTCTGAATCTGTGCTCGCTGTGTTTCTCTGAATCTCTGCAGACGACACACACTGGCTGCTGATGGTCCAGACAGAAGAGTTTGAGTTTCTCAGAGTGCAGACTGCAGAGAGCCTCTGGAGATCTCTGACCTCTCTCCTGTAGGAAACTCTCACACAGGTTCTTTAACACCAGGTTACAGGGAGGTTCATAAACTGAAGGTCTCTTACAAAGTGGACACTCTTTGATGACTTTCTCCGTCCACCAGTTCTGCAGACAGTCTCTACAGAAGCTGTGGCTGCATGACAGGACCACAGGATCTTTAAAGATGTCATGGCAGACAGTACAGCAGAAATCTTCCTCTAATCTGGAAGCCATGTTGTCTGTGAGTGACGCAGTAAACTCAGCAGCAGCCGCTCCCTGTTCCCTGAGACTTCCTCTCACTTTGAGTCTTTGTTCTGGTGAAACTCTCAGTGTGTGGATTCAGCAGCTGCTTGAAGTGGAAGGTGTTCCAGTATTCCCTCCTGTGAACGTCCTCTCAGTGGAAGAGTTGTGTTTAGTGTGAAGTTGAATCTTATAGCCCGCATGTGTATGGTTGTGTGAGTGTGTGTGTGTCGTCTCAGCGAGGCAGAATATCAACCTGTTTCCTGATTTGTCTCATGTGAGTCAGGTGATAGGTGGAGCTTCATCATGACAGTTTATCCGTTTGAGTTTCATTCAAAACGCATGAGTCGTGTTTGTTTCCTCAGTACATTACCACTGTACCATCCTTGAAAAACACAATTTCTTGAGTTTTGACAATTTTAAGTCTTTTAAAAGTATGTGCTTTTTTTATAAATGTCTACATGGACTGCCCCCCACCCCCCCCCCCTTAGGGGAATTCATCCACAAAAAACACACTGGACGCTGCACTAGGTCAGAAACCAGAGGAGACTGTGAAGTCCACCGTAGACGGACCACTTTTGGACAAAATGTCCTCTCCATTAAAGGCAGCTCATTCTGGAATAGCCTCCCAACTGAGATACGGGATTGTCCCACTCTCAATAGTTTTAAAGGTTAACTCAAAGAATGGTTGAGAAACAAACAGACGTACAATCACCGCTAAATGCACTTTAACACAGGGGTATCTCCTCTTGCACTTTATATGTCGTTGCCGCTATATTGTACTGCCATGTGGTAAATACTTGTGTGTGCAGCTTTTGCTCTTTTTGCATATCATGTATTTATTTTTTGCCATGTTTATAAATATCATGTTCTTATATGTTCAGGGACTATACGGATGGAAATGAGCTCAAAGCTAAAATCCGGCATATTTACACTTGAAAAATTATTTGTCTTAAGTGTTCATTAATGTGCATTGTCCCTGTTCAAATAAACGATTAAATTAAATGAAAAAAAATTACATTGTGTAAAGCAAGTCATGGCAAGTTTATTTCTATAGCACTTTTCAACACAAGGCAATTCAAAGTGTTTACAAAAATGAAAGACATTAAAAGCATTAAGAAATAGTGCAGCAGAAACATATTATAAAATGGCATTTAAAAACAGTAATTAAAAAGCAAAGATAATAAAATAAATATGAATACAAATGACAGTGCAGTGTAAGATATGAATAGTTCAATTAAAAGCAGCGGCAAAAAGAAAAAGGACCTGCAGGTATCTTGTAGTTTGTTCCAGATATTTGGAGCATAATAACTGAACTTCTCCATGTTTAGTTCTGACTCTGGGGACAGAAAGCTGACCAGAAGACCTGAGAGATCTGGATGGTTCATAATGTAGCAGGGGATCAAAATAAACCATTCAATGCTTTATACACCAGCAGCAGTATTTTGAAGTCTCTGACAGACAGGAAGCCAGTGTAAAGACTTCAGAAAAGGAGTGATGTGATCCACTTTCTTAGTGTCAGTGAGGAAGCAGTGTAAAGACTTCAGAACAGGAGTGATGTGATCCACTTTCTTAGTGTTAGTGAGGACTCGAACAGCAGCGTTTTGAATCAGCTGCAGCTTTCTAATAGATGTTTTAGTGAGACCTGTGAAGACACCATTACAGTAGTCGAGTCTGCTGAAGATAAAAGCATGGACAAGTTTTTCCAAATCCTGCTGTGACATTATTCTTTTGTGTAGGCGCGTTGGCGTTTAGTTGCGTTGGCGTGTTGTTGCGTTGGCATGTTACGTTGGCGTGTTGTTGCGTTGGCGTGTTGGCGTGTTGTTGCATTGTCGTGTTGTTGCGTTGGCGTGTTGTTACGTTGGCATGTTGTTGCGTTGGCGTGTTGTTGCGTTGACATGTTACGTTGGCGTGTTGTTGCGTTGGTGTGTTGTTGCATTGGTGTGTTGTTGCGTTGGCGTGTTGTTGCGTTGACATGTTACGTTGGTGTGTTGTTGCGTTGGTGTGTTGTTGCGTTGGCGTGTTGTTGCGTTGGTGTGTTGTTGCATTGGTGTGTTGGCGTGTGACGAGTTGGTGCGTTGGTGCGCTGCAGCTCCAGTAACGTAGCAAATATAGAAACACAAAAAGCATATTGGAACCTATGATCAGCATCCATAAGCTACTATAAAATCAATAGGGGATCGATGTGGCAGGCAGCAGCTAACACTGAAACTGATATGTCCTTGGCTCATCAGTGCTTTATATTATAAAGCATCATCTACAGTCACCACTTTGACTTTTAACACTGCTTAGGTTGAGGATTGACCTTTATATATACCGTCAATAGCAGGGGGTCCAAACTGTTTTCACTGAGGGCCACATACAGAAAAACATACGAAGGGCTGGTCCACTCACTAGAGGTGGGGTATACTGCCTCATAAGTTAAGTTATAAGTTAGCTAAATCGATCAAATGTATAAATTATGCTTGATATTTGAATATGCTTTAAGAAACATCCCACCTCTCCAGAGGGTTTACATTATTGAACAGGATAGCAATGATACAAAACATTTAGAAATAAAGAGCAATATATCAAATCATCCTATATCTCTATATGGAAACTTGGAGCCCTCAATCCAAAATAAAATGGTTCATCAACAGTCAGTGGTTAACGTATAAAACAGAAAATCAGTATGACAAAAACATTAAACATATTGTCCACTTATGTTGATAAAGATGGAGTTCACTTAAGTCTTATATGAATGTTGTGTAACAATGTTAATCCAGTCAGACAGATTTTTCTGAACTGTCATAAGACTTATTCATTGTCCTCTCCATCAGCTTCTGTTTCCATGTGTTCAGCTGAGCTGCTGATTGGAGGCTCTGCCTCTCCGTCATCCTCAGTTTGAATTTCATTAAGCTGTGAGGACTGACGACCAACACACTTGTGTCTTTTGAAATGACTACGCCATTTAAATCTTTTGTCACAAACATTGCAGCTGTATATTTCCTGTCCTGTGTGGACTCTCATGTGTCTCTTTACATTTATATTGTGTGAAAAAGCTTTCTTACACACAGAGCAGCCAAATTGTTTCTTTACAGCACTACGGCTTGAATCACTGACAGGTTCTTGTCTATTTTTCAGTGAGTTTGAGCCTGATGCAGGTTCTCTGGTCTCCTTCCAATCAGCACTGTGTTCAGTGTCAGGTTCAGAAGAGTCTCCAATGTCGTACTCAGTCTTTGGTTGTAAACTGCTCTCTGGATCTGAGAGCAGTTTACCTGGCTGGTTCTGGTCCTCGACAGTCATCTCCATCAGCTTCTGTTTCCATGTATTCAGTTTGTCTTTGATGAGGCTGTGAGGACTGAGGTTCCTCTTCATCATCTTCACTCTTCACAGGGTCAGGAGTGAAAGTAGACTTGGTGATATCAGCCTCCTCCAGCTCCTGAAGCTGCTCTCCCTCCTGACTGATCCCGAGTTCCTCCTGTTCCTGCTTAATGTGTGGGGGGCTCTGGGTCCTCCTGGTCCAGACTGGTGCTCCACTCCTGCTGGTCAGGGAGAACCTCTTCTTTAACCACCACCAGCAGCTGGATATCTGCAGGAAACAGGAAACACACAGTTAGAAAAAACTGTTAAGTGTTAGCATTTAAAAATCTAATCACCATTAAAATGGGAGACATTTTGCAGCCCTAATTAATGCCTTTTTTCTTATACTTTCATATTATCTTTCTTAGTCCCACCTATTGTGTATTTTTGTTGTCTCAATTCACCTCGTGTAGCCCAGCCCCTTTCCACTTCCAGTTAAAAATGAAAAAGGGTTTTTTCTTCTGGTTTATGACTAGCTGCAATGTAAACAATGAATTGTATTTGGGATCGTTCAGATACACTACGCCTATACAGGGTTGGGGGGGTTACTTTGTAAATGTAATTAGTTCCTGAATACTGAATACATGGCTCTGAAAGTAATCCGAATCCGAATACAGTTACGTGCCTTAAAAAAGTAAGGTATTCAGATTACTTTTAGAATACTTTTGGAATACTTGATTTTTCCATAACAGATGGGTATGTTTTGGTGAACAGGAGACACTTAGTTTACTGTTTTAATGGCTTATCAAGAACTCAAACACAACATCTTGGTGTCATTCTGGACAGCTCCCTCATCTGCACCCCACATAAAAAACATCACCCGGACTGCATTCTTCTCCAGACTCCGCCCTGTCTCAGCACTGAAGTCCTGGTTCATGCATTCCTCACATCCCGTATTGACTATTGTAATACCATGCTCTCAGGCCTTCACATCAAACTCCTCAATAAACTTCAAATCATTCAGAACTCTGCTGCCCGGATCATCACCCGCACCAAATCCTCTGACCACATCACCCCCATCCACTGACCACATCACCCCCATCCTCTGACCACATCACCTCCATCCTCTGACCACATCACCCCCGTCCATCCTCTGACCACAACACCCCATCCTCTGACCATATCACCCTCATCCTCTGACCACATCACCCCCGTCCATCCTCTGACCAAAGCACCCCCATCCTCTGACAACATCACCCTCATCCTCTGACCACATCACCCCCGTCCATCCTCTGACCACAACACCCCCATCCTCTGACCAAATCACCCCCATCCTCTGACCACATCACCCCCATCCTCTGACCATATCACCCTCATCCTCTGACCAAAACACCCCCATCCTCTGACCACATCACCCCCATCCATCCTCTGAGCACATCACCCATATCCTCTGACTACATCACCCCCATCTGCATTGGCTACCTGTAAAATACCGGATAGACTTCAAAACCCTCCTGGCCCCCACCTATCTGGCTGACCTCCAACACCCCCTCTCTCTCCCTCTCTTTCTCCTCTCTCCTCTCTCTCTCCTGACCCCCACCTATCTGGCTGACCTCCTACCCCCCCTCTCTCTCTCTCTCTCCTCTCTCTCTCTCCTCTCTACTGACCCCAGTGGCGGACTGTGGCAGTACCGGCCCATCGGGACGAATCCCGATGGGCCGGTACTGAAGTGGGCCGGTCGGACGATGTGGGCCGGTCGGATAATTCACTAGCCTCCCCCGTCGACAATTTACTAGCGTATTTACTTGCGCTACCGAAGTGGGCCGGTCGAGAGTCCCGGGCTGATTTTTAGTCCCAGTCCGCCCCTGCCTGACCCCCACCTATCTGGCTGACATCTCTCTCTCTATATATATCTCTCTCTATATCTCTCTCTCTCTATATATCTCTCTCTCCTACACCCCCTCTCTCTCCCTCTCTCTCTCCTCTCTCCTGACCCCCACCTATCTGGCTGACCTCCTACACCCCCTCTCTCTCTCCTCTCTCCTGACCCCACCTATCTGGCTGACCTCCTACACCCCTCTCTCCTCTCTCTCCTCTCACTTTTTAAAGGCTTTGAAAGGCGCCTCTAAATAGAATGAATTATTATTATTAATTATTATTATTATTATTATTATCTGAAACAATGTAATAACTTTTAAAACTTTTTCCAGTCACTTGCCCCATGCATTCAGCAGCAGCAGGCCATTAACTTTGATTTCATCCCGTTATGAAATGTCATCATTTCAACAATAAAGAAATGCTACATAAACGTTATCTTGCACATTTTATCGAACCATCTCCGTTTCTAACTTTCAATATATTTTTTATGAGATCTCTCTCTCTCTCATCTGCGTGCGGGCTCGGGGCCTCACAGACACGCTGCATCTCTCTCTCTCTCTCTCTCACTCTCACGCTCACAGACATGCTGCAGCGCTGTGCACACAGATTTGCCGGTAATGAATATTACATTTTGTGAGGAAACCGTTCCACCAATATTCCAATACGTATTCCAAAATGTATTCACTTGAGGTTTTCGAAAGTAACTATAATCAGATTACTCGTTTTTCAAATGTAACGCGAGCTGAATACAGTTACTTGATTTTTGTATTATGATTACGTAACGCCATTACATGTATTCCGTTACAACCCAACCCTGCGCCTATAGAATAGTAATACTAAAAATATATTGTATGGCCATACCTATACAAAACATGTCTGTGAAGTTTTTTGCTTAAAATACCAAACAGATCACCCATTGTAGCCATGCCTCATACTGCTCATACCCCTCTATTGCAACCCTGTTCCAAAAAGGCTGATTCTGTGACCGTAGCTTTAAATGGAACGGCTTCTGCTAGCCACGCCCCTTTGTAGCGTCACGCAGCTTTCCCCTGCTAAGAGAGTTTTCTACCGGGAGAAACTCAGCTAAAAGCTGCCGTGATTAAATGCCATATTATGTTCCCAACCACTTCAAGCATTATTTCTGAAACAGTATGGAGCTCAAACCTTTCTCTCTCGCAGGGTTTACCGCAAGGACATTATGTTATATTTGCCCATGGATGTCAGGAGACAAGTTTTGGATGCTCTGGTTCTGTCGCAGCTTGATTATTGTTTGGTTATCTGGTCTAGTGCTGCTGCGAAAGATTTAAACAAACTACAAGTAGCAAAAAATAAGGCAGCACGATGTGCACTGCAATGCTCCTACAGAACCAGAGTCACTGAAATGCTGGAGACACTGAAATGGTTAACTGTCAGACAGAGGTCAACTTATATTTTGTTAAATGTTGTCAGAAATATTACAGTGACTCACTCACCAGATATATTATCACAAGGTTTATAGCGCAATATGCACAACATAACTATCAAACACGACCTACAATAGAAGGAAGGTTTGTATTACCCAAATCTAAATCAAATATGGGACAGAAAACAGTCATGTACAGAGCCATGGTCAGCTGGAACTCTTTACCGGTCCACATCATTCAGGAACATTCTCAAGTACATTTCAAAAGGTTGCTGAAAAAATATTGAAGTATTATAAAGTACATTTGAACTGTGTCTGTGGCTATGTATGCATATATTATTATGTACACTTATTTGTATTTACTTTTGTTTGGCCTTAGGATGGCGATAATTGGAGGACCATTTTAGTTTTCACTTCATACAGCACTGTACATTGCATGAAATTATGAGCTGTTTTGTTTTAATTTTGTTGTATGTATGTTTTGTGTGTGTGAGGACCCCAGGAAGAATAGCCTATGCTTATGCTAGTGCTAATGGGGATCCTAATAAAGACATAAAGACATATTCTCTCCAGTACAGCGTTAGCTCTGAGTGTTAGCATGCTTGCTAATGTAAACAAAGACCATATTACTCCCAAAACACTTGACATGTTCTTTCTTAAGTGTTTACCACTAGAACAGTGCCATTATATGTATTATATATAACAACTTTACTCTAAGTGCCTCCTGTAGACATCCTGCTGAATACACAGACACACAGCTGCGAGAGGGTATTCAGCTAGACCAGTGGTTCCCGACCTGAGGGGCGCAGCGCTATTGCAGGGGTTTGTATACAAACAAGGGTGACAATCTAATCTGCAGAGCTCGATGTGGTCAATGCTCATTTGCCATAAGTATTTTCGCGGAAACACGAGCAATCTGTCAATCTGCTGGCCAAAAGGCATCATATATTTCATACGGAGAAATGCACCGTTTTCAACTTCCTTAACTCGGAGTTCTGTTGCTCCAATCACGTGTAAGGTGGGAGAGGTACTCAGATCAAGTACTTAAGTAAAAGTAGTATACTGCAGGGTAGCTTGTGAATTTACTCCAGGTGGAACTAAAGTCTGATTTAAGAGTTGGTTATATTTCACATCATTCATCCAGATCTGTAAAGTAACTAAAGGTATTACATACATGTAGTAAAAGTATATAATTTACCTTTATTTAGCTGTAGAGGAGCCGAATTACAAAGAAGCAAAAGTGGAAATACTTAAATACCTCAATATAAGTACAGTACTTGAGTAAATCTACTTACTACCACCACTGCATGTATTTTATGTGTGCTAGCAGCCCATAATCCACACTAAACATACAATTAATCAATATGAATTCTGTTTCTAATTTGTTTAGTTCTTGGCCTAAAAAATAACAAAAATACGGAGGGAGGTGTGTGGCGCAGTGGATAGAGCCTTGGTGTTGTGATCAGGGGGTCACAGGTTCAAACCTCACTGCAGTCAGCATGTCGCAGTGTCCCTGAGACACTTCACCCCAAATTGCTCCTGTGGGGATTGCCCACAGTACTGAGTATGTAAGTCGCTTTGGATAAAAGCGTCTAACAAGTAACATGTAATGTAATAACCTAAAAAAATACTGTTAAAGAACCGGATCGATAATCAGTACTTGTAATTGTTTTCAATTAGGCCTCATCATTGTTGTATTTTCTGACACTTTGTGAGTCTCGTGACACACCGGGGACACATATTTATGTATAAAAGACATCAAAACGTGCATTTTGCATGATAGGTCCCCTTTAAGTAAAAGTATGCAAGTATTCTCAGAAAAATGTACGGCACCTTCTTATGTAAAAGTAATGATACTGCAATAAAATGTTCCCGGTCAGTGTTTGATTTATGACGTTTCTTGATTATTGTCAATGATGCATTTTACTGCTGTACATGTTTAAGGTTGCACTTCTATAAATGAAGTGTTACCAAAGACTTTAAAGCAGGGGTGTCCAAACTTTTTTAACCGAGGGCCACACACAGAAAAATATACGAAGGGCAGGGCTACTCATAGAGGTGAGGTATATCGCCTCATCAGTTAAGTTATAAGTTAGCAACATGTAGGTAAATTAGGCTCGATACATTAATATGCTTTAAGAAACAAACCGCCTACATCACAGCTCTCTATAGGGTTTCATTTATCTTGTTGGCAGCTCATCCCTAAACACAGAAGCCTCAGAGTGATTATAAGAATGAAATATGAAGGGTCTATTTCAAGCTTGTTATGGAAATAAGTTATTAGGCTTTTTTGTATCAACTAAGATTTGTTAGAAAATGTTATCAACATGAATTGACTGAATTTATTTTAAAAGTGGGCTTATTAACACATGAATACTACTGTGTAATATATTTGTACATATATATTTAATAGACAGTATTCCTCCCAGACTACTGAAAGACGTTTTTACTACTATTGGTCATACATTTTAACTTTGATAAATATCTCTCTCACCTCAGGCTGCGTTCCAACCTTTTTTAAACACGCTGTAGTGCAGCCTCTTATCAAAAAACAGAACCTTGATCATTCTGTTCTCTCCAACTTTAGACCTATTTCTAAGCTTCCCTTCCTGTCTAAAGTCCTAGAGAAAGTGGTTTTAGCGCAACTGCAGTCGCACCTTGTTTTAAACTGCATATCAGAGAAGTTTCAGTCTGGTTTTAAATCACGCCATAGCACAGAAACTGCTCTCCTAAGAGTTTTTAATGATCTTATTTTAACTGCTGATTCTGGGAATTCTGCTGTGCTGGTGCTTTTAGATTTGTCTGCTGCTTTTGACACCATTGACCACCAAATTATTTTATCACGCCTTGAACTGTGTGTTGGAATTAAAGGTAACGTCCTAAAATGGTTTCAATCATATCTGTCGGGAAGGACCTTTTCTGTCTATCTTGGCCAGTATTCTTCAGCTGCAGCCCCACTAGGATATGGGGTCCCTCAAGGCTCTATCCTAGGCCCCATTTTGTTCAGTCTGTATTTATTACCTCTGGGGTCAATTTTTAAAAAGCATAACATTCGCACCATTGCTTTGCAGATGATTTGCAGGTATACCTGCCTGTAAAAGCAAATAAGGAATCTAGGATTGCCTTGCTTAGCTGTCTGAAAGACATACAATCATGGATGGAAATCAACTTCTTGACTCTCAACGAAAACAAGACAGAGATTTTTAATATTTGGACAGTGTGAACTCCTGGATGGCTTTTAATAGTGTACTCGGCCCCTTAGCCTCCTACAGCCGTCCCTCTGTCAGAAATCTTGGAGTCATCTTTGACAACTGTTTTAAATTTGACAAACAAATAAGCTCAGTTGTCAAGACAAGCTTCTTCCAGCTGCGGCTTCTGGGGAAGGTAAAAGCCTATCTTCCTAGTAAGGAATTTGAATAGCTAATCCACCTATTTATAACGTCTCGTTTAGACTATTGTAACTCCCTGTATATTAGTGTCAAGTGTGTTTGATCCGTCGCCTGCAGCTGGTCCAAAATGCGGCTGCACGCCTTCTTACTGGGAAGAGACGTGATGACCACATCACACCCGTTTTGGCAGATCTTCATTGGCTTCCTGTCAGTTACAGGATCCAGTTCAAGTACTTACTTGTTGTTTTTAAATCATTGTATGGACTGGCACCACATTACCTGTCTGTGTTGTTGCACCCCATGCTCCAGCTAGAGCATTGCGATCAGCTCAGCAAAATATGTTGGTGGTTCCTCGGTGCAGGAAAAAAACCTGAGGTGACAGGGCTTTCAGTGTTGCAGCTCCCAGACTGTGGAACAGCCTCCAAGGTTCAAGGTTCAAGGTTGAAGGTTCTTTATTGTCAAACTAACATAGCTACAGAGTAAATATGTCGTTGAAAATCTTAGGTCACAGGCTTCTCCAACAATGCAACACAATAATACAGATAAGCAGACAATATTAAAGGTAAATACAAAAAGAAAAATGTTTTTAAAAAAAAAGTGAGAGAAAAAAAAAAGTGGAATAGTGCAATACGAGTCTATATACAAGTTATTGGAATGATATATTAGGTAATAGATAAATAATTACTAAGTAGCAGATGAATGTTATGGATGTTGTTTCAGCGGTTCAGGTGTTTAACAGTCTTATTGCCTGCGGGATGACGCTGTCTCTGAAGACGCTGTCTCTGATGACGCTGTCTCTGAATCTGGTTGTTCTTGTCCGGATGCTGCGGTAACGCCTGCCAGACGGCAGCAGACTGAACAGTTTGTGGCTGGGGTGATGGGGGTCTTTTATAATCCGGAGGGATTTCTTCCTGAGCCGCTGGGAGTAAAGGTCCTCCATGGATGGCAGCTCCGTCCTGGTGATGTTCTCTGCAGTTTTCACCACCTTCTGTAAAGCCTTACGATTAAGGGCGGTGCAGCTGCCGTACCAGGCCGTGATGCAGCCCGTCAGGATACTCTCTATGGTGCACCTGTAGAAGGTCAGGATACTCTCTATGGTGCACCTGTAGAAGGTCAGGATACTCTCTATGGTGCACCTGTAGAAGGTCAGGATACTCTCTATGGTGCACCTGTAGAAGGTCAGGATCCTCTCTATGGTGCACCTGTAGAAGGTCAGGATACTCTCTATGGTGCACCTGTAGAAGGTCAGGATGCTCTCTATGGTGCACCTGTAGAAGGTCAGGCTCTCTATGGTGCACCTGTAGAAGGTCAGGATACTCTCTATGGTGCACCTGTAGAAGGTCAGGATACTCTCTATGGTGCACCTGTAGAAGGTCAGGATACTCTCTATGGTGCACCTGTAGAAGGTCAGGATGCACTCTATGGTGCACCTGTAGAAGTTGCAGAGTATCCTGGAATCCATTTTGAACCTCCTCAGCCTGCGGAGGAAGAAGAGCCGCTGTCGAGCTTTCTTGGTGATGGTGGTGGTGTGAAGAGTCCATGTCAGGTCCTCAGTGATGTGGACCCCAAGGAACCTGAAGCTGCTGACTCTCTCCACCGTAGTCCCATTGATGGCGATGGGGGCGTGTCCCTCTCCCTGCTGCTTCCTGTAATCCACAATCAGCTCCTTTGTTTTGCTGACGTTGAGATGGAGGTTGTTATCCTGGCACCAAGATGTCAGGTTTCCGACCTCCTCTCTGTACGCCATCTCGTCGCCGTCTTGTGATCTGGCCGATGACGGTCGTGTCGTCAGCAAACTTCACGATGGTGTTGGAGCTGTGTGTGGCCACGCAGTCGTCCCAGTACATATCCGGACTGCTGAGTCTATTGAACTTTTTAAATCTCAGCTAAAAACTCACCTCTTTGCACTGGCGTTTAATACTAGTTGAGCATTACATTTTTACATTTGTATGTGTTTGTATATGTTTCTAGTTATTGTGCTTTTTATCATGTTTTTCATTATTGTTTTATTATTGTACTCCCATTGTGTTATTTTATATTGTAGTTATTGCCTGTACAGCACTTTGGTCAACTGAAGGTTGTTTTAAATGTGCTATATAAATAAATAAAGATTGAGATTGAGATTTATGTAAAACAGGGCTCATTAACAGGATAGCAATGATACAAAACATTTATAAATAAAGAACAATACATCAAATCATCCTATATCTCTATATGGAAACTTGGAGCCCTCAACCAAAAATAAAATGGTTCATCAACAGTCAGTGGTTAACGTATAAATCAGAAAATCAGTATGACAAAAACATTAAACATATTGTCCATTTATGTTGATAAAGATGGAGTTCATTTAAGTCTTATATGAATGTTGTGCAACAATGTTAATCCAGTCAGGCAGATTTTTCTCATGTGTGAACTGTCATAAGACTTATTCATTGTCCTCTCCATCAGCATCTGTCTCCATGTTTTCAGCTGAGATGCTGATTGGAGGCTCTGCCTCTCCGTTATCCTCAGTTTGAATTTCATTAAGCTGTGAGGACTGACGACCAACACACTTGTGTCTTTTGAAATCAATACACCATTTAAATCTTTTGTCACAAACATTGCAGCTGTATATTTCCTCTCCTGTGTGGACTCTCATGTGTGCCTTTAAATTTATATTCTGTGAAAAAGCTTTCTTACAGACTGAGCAGTTGAATGGTTTCTCTCCTGTGTGGACTCTCATGTGTTCCTTTAACTTTCCACTCTGTGAAAAAGATTTCTTACATACTGAGCATCTGTATGGTTTCTCTCCTGTGTGGATTCGCATATGTTTCTTAATATCTCCTCTCTGTGTAAAGGATTTCGTACAAAGAGAGCACCCAAATGGTTTCTTTTCAGCACTACGTCGTGAATCACTGACAGATTCATGTCTATTTTCCAGTGAGTTTGAGCCTGACGCAGGTTCTCTGGTCTCCTTCCAATCAGCACTGTGTTCAGTGTCAGGTTCAGAAGAGTCTCCAGTTTCGTCCTCAGTCTTTGGTTGTAAACTGCTCTCTGGATCTGAGTTCCTGGCTGGTTCTGGTCCTCGACAGTCATCTCCATCAGCTTCTGTTTCCATGTGTTCAGTTTGTCTTTGATGAGGCTGTGAGGACTGAGGTTTCTCTTTATCATCTTCACTCTTCACAGGGTCAGAAGTGAAAGTGGACTTGGTGATATTAGCCTCCTCCAGCTCCTGAAGCTGCTCTCCCTCCTGACTGATCCTGAGTTCCTCCTGTTCCTGCTTAATGTGTGGGGGGGGCTCTGGGTCCTCCTGGTCCAGACTGGTGCTCCACTCCTGTTGGTCAGGGAGAACCTCTTCTTTAACCACCACCAGCAGCTGGACATCTGCAGGAAACAGGAAACACAGTCAGAAAAAACTGTTAAGTGTTAGCATTTAAAAATCTAATCACCATTAAAATGGGAGACATTTCGCAGCCCTAATTAATGCCTTTGTTTTTATACTTTCGTATTATCTTTCTTAGTCCCACCTATTGTGTATTTTTGTTGTCTCAATTCACCTCATGTAGCCCAGCCCCTTTCCACTTCCAGTTAAAAATGAAAAAGGGTTTTCTCTTCTGGTTTAGCACTAGCTGCAATGTAAACAATGAATTGTATTTGGGATCGTTCACAGATACACTACGCCTACAGTATAAAATTAAAATATTCTGTTACAAATTAAAATCCTGCATTCAAACCTTATTAAGTCAAAGTATGCAAGTATCATCAGAACATTTTACGGCACATTCTTATGTAAAAGTAATGATGGCGCAGTAAAATGTTCCCTGTCAGTGTTTAATTTATGATGTTTCTTGATTATTTTGTATGTTGCATTTTACTGCTGTACATGTTCAAAGCTGCGCTTGTATAAATGATTATAGACAGTACCAGTCAACCGTTTGGACACACCTTCTCATTCAATGGTTTTTGTTTATTTTAAATTTGTTTCTACTTTGTAGATTAATACTGAAGACATCAAAACTATGAAAGACCACATGGAATTATCTAGTTAACACAAAAGTGTTAAACAAATCCAGAATATGATTTTTATTTTAGATTCTTCAAAGTAGCCCCCTTTTGCCTTGATGACAGCTTTGCTCACTCTTGGCTTCTCTCAGTCAGCTTCATGAGGTAGACACCTGGAATGGTTTTCAATTAACACGTGAGCCTTGTCAAGAGTCAATGTGTGGAATGACTTGCCTTCTTAATGTGTTTGAGACCATCAGTTGTGTTGTGCAGAGGTAGAGTTAGTGCACAGTGGAAAGCCCTATTTGACTGCTGTTGTAATCCCTATTATGGCAAGAACCACTCAACCCAGTGAAGAGAAACGACCGTCCATCATCACTTCAGTGTTAATTTTGGCAGCTATTTTTGATTTAGTCTTAAGACGAAAATGGTTATTAGTTTTAGTCACATTTTAGTCCTTTTTATCTTTCATAGTTTTAATCTAGTTTTAGTACAGTTTTAGTCGATGAAAAATCATTAAATTTTAGTCAACTTTTAGTCAAAATGTTTTCTCTCTAAACTAATTCAGTCTCTAAAGTAATTCAGCAAATACAGGAATCTGAAATTGGAATCAAGGTGACTGTATCAAGTGTTGAAATTAGTAAAGCAACATTTCACTCTCTTAACACTTTACTTGTGTAATATCTAGGGCAGATCTCTGTGTGCCGCTGCAGCGTCTGTTAGGCCCCGCCCCCGCACACAGAGAGACACAGGGAGATCGCTCTTCTGGAGTGAAGAGAGCGGAAATAATGATATTGCAAGTTAGAAACGTAAGATGCATTTTGACAGACAAGACCCTGCGTTTTGAATGTCCGATAGTCCACCATTAATCAGAATCAGAAACAGGTTTATTGCCAGGTAGGTTCGCACATACTAGGAATTTGACTTGATGTCATGGTGCATACATAAAATATAAAAAACAAGAAATCTAATATAAAACACAAAATCTTTTACACCGTAATAAAATACAGTTAAACAGCAATACAAATGAAATAAAGCAGTAATTTACATGGAAATAGAATGCTATTAATGAGTTTTTGCATATAAACTATGAAATGTGAAATCAGAATATGTGCAGAAAGGAGTATGATATTTTGTGCATTAATGTAACACCTTAGTCCCATCTCGTCAACGAAAACTAAATATACATTTCGTCAGTTTTTATTTTCAAGAATCTGTTTTTAGCTCGTCATCGTCTCGTCTGAGCCATGTAAAAAGGGTAGTTGACGAACATTTTTCGTCATAGTTTTCGTTGACGAAATTAACACTGCATCACTTTAAGAAATGAAGGCCAGTCGATCCGGAAAATGTCAAGAACTTTGAATGTATCCTCAAGTGCAGTCGCAAAAACCATCGAACGCTATGATGAGACTGGCTCTCATGAGGACCCCCCCGGGAAAGGAAGAGCAAGAGTTACCTCTGCTCAGAGGATAAATACATCAGAGTTACCAGCCTCAGAAACCGCTAATTAAAGCACCTCAGATTAGAGCCCACATAAATGATCACAGAGCTCAAGGAGCAGACAATCTTAACATCCACTGTTCAGAGGAGACTGCGTGAATCAGGCCTTCATGGTCCAATCGCTGCAAAGATCCACTACTGAGGATGAACAACAAGAAGAAGAGAATTGTTTGGGCCAAGAAACACAAGGATTGGACATTAGACAGTGGAAATCTCTACTTTGGTCTGATGGGTGCAAATTAGAGATTTTTGGTTCCAACCTCCGTGTCTTTGTGAGACGCAGAGAAGGTGAGCGGATGGTTTCTGCATGTGTGGTTCCACCGTGAAGCATGGAGGAGGAGGTGAGAGGATGGGGGGGGGGCTTTGCTGGTGTCACTGTTGGTGATTTATTCAGAATTCAAGGCACCCTTAACCAGCAGGGCTACCACAGCATTCTGCAGTAGCCAGCAAAATATAAATCATATTCTGGATTTTTTTTAACACTTTTTTGTTTACTAGATAATTCCATATGTTCTTTCATAGTTTTGATGTCTTCAGTATTAATCTACAAAGTAGAACCAATTAAAATAAATAAACAACTTCGAATGAGAAGATGTGTCCAAACTTTTGACTGCGTCTAATACTAGTGTATATCTCTCAAAATATATATTTGGTGTATATATATATTATAAATACATGTTGGCAATAATTGTTTGATGAGATTTTACATTAATTTATATTAATGTTTTAATTACTTAATGACCCTATTCTTTATCAAGTAACATTTTAGATGTGTTTAATTTATTATTGAACATATTTATTCATTGATTTTTTTTACGCTGCTTGCTTTTTTTATGAATTATTCTCCCGCAATTTGAATTAATCCAAAGTGTTGTTTTTATTTGCTTTTTACACATTTAAAAAGAAAAGGTGAATAAAGAAGCACATTAAAACTAAAGTATCAATTTATGTCACATTTAATCAACTATAGTGCCTACATGTATCAGGGTTTCCCACACAGACTCTACTTGGGCCGCCCAGGTATACTTCGTGACCCATTTCGTTTATTTTAATTTTTTTATCCGTCCGCGACCATGACGCCATCTGCGATCGATTAACTTGTGGACAATGATCCCTCACTCTACGCCTCCTGTACCCAGGCCCGGACTGGCCATCGGGAGGACCGGGGGGTTTCCCGATGGCCAGGCCTGTTAAGTGGCCTGCTGGCCTGAGGATTTGTGTGGGTCTGCCTCACACAGGGTGACTGGCTGTCTACATGATGTGGCCTGCCGACATGGCCACTTTCACACAGAACAACAAAGATGGCGCCGCGGATGGCCGCTTCGATGTTACGGTGCGCCCTGTTTTGTCTTGTTTTGTGCGTTAATTGAGTGTTTACACACTGTACACCGAACTCTTTCACTAGGGAAGAGCTCCTAAACATTAGAGAAACAACTCCAGCGGATTACTTTCCCACTTTTCTCTGTTCTTCCGTGGAATTACTGGACATTCTCGTAAAAGGTTCCCTCACCTGCATTCGAGCTCTCAAACAAAGAGGGAAAAGAGCCGGGACACTGGTGCGTCTCCGGTGCCGCGGACTTCGCACGCCGCTACCCGGAATATTTCTCTCCAACGTGCGTTCCATAAGCAATAAACTGGACGAGCTTCAGCTACTGGTTAGTAGAAACAGGGACTTCTCTTCATCTTGTGTTTTGTGCTTCACTGAGACCTGGCTGTGTGGATCGATTACTGACTTGGCGCTGCAGCTGGGAGGCTTCCAGCTGCTCAGAGCGGATCGTGACACGGAGCTCTCTGGCAAATCAAAAGGTGGAGGAATATGTTTTTACACAAACAGTGGCTGGTGCAACGATGTGACAGTGATTCTGCAGCACTGTTCTCCCACTCTGGAAACTCTTATCATCAACTGCAAACCCTTTATTCCCCCCGAGAGTTCTCCTCATTCATACTGGTCGGTGTGTACATTCCACCACATGCTAATGTGCAGGAGGCACAGAGCACACTTGCTGACCAGATACTGTGTGTGGAGAGGACTTATCCGGACTGCCTAGTTATTGTTCTTGGTGACTTTAACAAAGGCAACTTCAACCACGAACTCCCAAAATATAAACAGTTTATTAAATGCCCCACCAGAGAGGGGAATATCTTGGATCACTGTTACACAACCATCAAGGGAGCCTATCACGCCGTCCCCCGCGCTGCATTGGGCAACTCTGACCACACCATGGTTCACCTGATTCCTTCATACAGGCAGAAACTTAAGCTGTGTAAGCCTGTAGTGAGGACATTCAGGCAGTGGAGCAGTAAAGCTATGGAGGAACTTCAGGCGTGTTTGGACTGTACTGACTGGGACATGTTTAGGACTGCAACGCAAAGTCTGGATGAATATGCAGAGGCTGTGACGTCATACATCAGCTTCTGCGAGGACAGCTGTGTACCAACACGCACCACCAGGGTGAGTTTCAACAACAACAAGCCCTGGTTCACACCAAAACTGAAACAGCTAAGATTGCAAAAGGAGGAGGCGTTTAGGAGTGGCGATAAGGCACGTTTTAGAGAGTCGAAGTACGTCTTTGGCAAGGCGGTGAGAGATGCTAAACGACAATACTCTGAGAAACTCCAACATCAGCTCTCAGCAAACGACTCTGCTTCTGTTTGGCGTGGTCTAAGACAGATCACAAACTACAAGCCAAAAGCCTCCTCTCCATGAACGACCGACGCCTTGCAAACGATCTGAATCAGTTCTACTGCAGATTTGAAGACAAAGAGTTCAGTCCTGACACCATCCCCCATGACACCTCCAACAGCTTCAGTCTCACACCTCCACATCCCCTCCCCTTCAGTATCTCACTCCCACACACCGCCCCCCCGACACATCAGACTCTCTCTCAATCGATGAAAGGGATGTAAACAGACTATTCAGAAAACTCAATACCAGAAAAGCGGCTGGCCCTGACAATGTCTCCCCCTCCACCCTGAAGCTCTGTGCTGATCAGCTGTCTCCTGTGTTTACTGACATCTTTAACACCTCACTGGAGACATGCCACGTCCCAGCATGCTTCAAAACCTCAACAATCATCCCGGTTCCCAAGAAAACAAGGATCACAGGACTAAATGACTACAGACCCGTCGCCCTGACCTCTGTGGTTATGAAGTCCTTTGAGCGCCTTGTCCTGTCCCACCTGAAATCCATCACAGACCCACTCCTGGACCCCCTGCAGTTCGCCTACAGAGCCAACAGGTCTGTGGACGACGCTGTCAACATGGCCCTTCACTTCCTCCTCCAGCACCTGGACACACCAGGAACTACGCCAGGATCCTGTTTGTGGACTTCAGCTCCGCCTTCAACACCATCATCCCGGCTCTGCTGCAGGACAAGCTCTCCCAGCTGCACGTGCCCGACTCCACCTGCAGGTGGATCACAGACTTCCTGTCTGACAGGAAGCAGCACGTGAGGCTGGGGAAACACGTCTCTGACCCCCGGACCATCAGCACCGGTTCCCCTCAAGGCTGCGTTCTTTCACCTCTGCTCTTCTCCCTGTACACCAACAGCTGCACCTCCAGTCACCAGTCTGTCAAGCTCCTGAAGTTCGCAGACGACACCACCCTCATCGGACTCATCTCTGGTGGGGACGAGTCTGCCTACAGGTGGGAGATGGACCATCTGGTGACCTGGTGTGGGAAAACCACCTGGAGCTAACGCCCTAAAAACAGTGGAGATGGTCGTGGACTTCAGGAAGAACGTAGCCCCACCCACCCCCATCACTCTGTGTGACTCCCCATCACTCTGTGTGACTCCCCGGTAACTGCTGTGGAGTCTTTCCGCTTCCTGGGCACCATCATCGCCCAGGACCTCAAATGGGAGCAGAACATCTGCTCCCTCACCAAAAAAGCACAGCAGAGGATGTTCTTCCTGAGGCAGCTGAAGAAATTCAACCTGCCAAAGACGATGATGGTGAACTTCTACACCTCCATCATCGAGTCCATCCTCACCTCCTCCATCACCATCTGGTACGCCGCAGCCACAGCCAAGGATAAGGGCAGGCTGCAGTGTGTCATCCGCTCTGCAGAGAAGGTGATCGGCTGCAATCTGCCATCCCTCCACGACCTGCACGCCTCCAGGACCCTGAGGCGGGCAGGGAAGATAGTGGCCGACCCCTCCCACCCTGGACACAAACTGTTCACCCCCCTCCCCTCTGGCAGGAGGCTGCGCTCCATCGGGACCAGAACCTCTCGCCACCTGAACAGTTTCTTCCCCTCCGCTACCGGCCTCTTAAACAAGGCCCGGCCCCCCACTGACACTTTACCTCTGCCACATCATAGACTATATGCATTACATTAATGCACACAATGTCATACTCCTTCCTGCACATATTCTTATTTCACATTTCATAGTTTATATGCAAAAATTCATTCATAGCATTCTATTTACATGTAAATTACTGCTTTATTTAATTTTTTGCTATTTAACTGTATTTTATTACGGTGTAAAAGATTTTGTGTTTTTATATTAGATTTCTTGTTTTTCATATTTTATGTATGCACCATGACATCAAGTCAAATTCCTAGTATGTGCGAACCTACCTGGCAATAAACCTGATTCTGGTTCTGATCATAAATCAAAGCCCTTGATTGTGTGTCATTCAAGCTCGGGATAACTACAGCTCAGGTGAGGTTAAGGACTCTCTGAGTGTTTAGATAGTTAACATAGTCTAAGTTCTCAGTGGGTCTCAAACGGTTTGGTCACCATTTATTTAAACACATATTTCCATTTGAGGGGGGAGTGATTAGTAAAATATACATGAATTAAAAAAAAAAGAAGTTAAATAGGTGAAAAAAGGTCACTTTTAAAACTTGTTGAGAGCTAAAACTAGTCTTTGCTGCTGCCTCAAAGAGGAGCACGGGGAGAGGAGGGAGAGGAGGGAGAGGGGAGAGTGGGGAGAGGAGGGAGAGGAGGGAGAGGGGGGAGAGGGGGGAGAGTGGGGAGAGGAGGGAGAGGAGGGAGAGGAGGGAGAGGGGGAGGAGGGAGAGGAGGAGAGGGGGAGAGGGGGAGAGTGGGGAGAGGAGGGAGAGGGGGGAGAGGGGGGAGAGGGGGGAGAGAGGGGTTTAAATGTATACAGTTCTGTTTCATATGGGTGTTTCCATAGATCTAGTCTCTTTATTTCCCCTCAAAGTGCACCAGATTGATGCATTTAACTCCAACATTAAAAAACAAATCTTACCGGGGGAGCATGCCCCCAGTCCCCCCTAGAGGATTTGAGGTCCACCCCCACTTCAAATCACATGGACAGGTTCCTAAAGACATTTAAAAAATGTTTAAATAGTAACCCATGTCCATATGTTTATTTGTGGGTAGTAGATTTAAACTATAGGGCTATCACTGTGGGCAGCAACGCTGTAAATATTGGCAAATAAATCCAGCAAAATGGCACCACAAAAAACTGGTAGTGGCCTGGCTGGGTTTTAATTTCCTGAATTATTGTCTCGGTCCTGCCTGTACCTGTTCGCTCTGCCATCGCGTGAAGGGTCTGCTCACAAGCGACCAACAGAAAGGTTAATGTTGTTGCACATCAGCACATCACCACATCACCCCCCCCCCATGTATATTTCAGATCTGTGGGAAACACTGTGTATGGTTAATATTTAAATCAGTAAATTAAATGGCATATTATTCAATGTATGTATTTTTATAAATGTATTTATTTTGGTAGGTTTGCTCTTCCGTAATAAATTATAATTTTTATAATAGAGTACATTTGTCTAATAATACTTACTTACTTTTACTTAAAGGGGACCTATCATGCTAAATGCACTTTTGTACGTCTTTTATACATGAATATGTGTCCCCGGTGTGTCAGGGAACTCACCAAGTGTCAGAAAACACAACCCTCTCTCTTTTCCTCCGTCGCCAAATCTCTAAAAACGCTGCTGCAACGGAGCTGATACAGACTGATACAAATTTGAAATTGTTCTGACGTCAGAAACGGGGAGCTCCGCCTATATGGGAAACTCTCCACCTATCAGGAGGAGACAGCCACGGCCATTGCCGCTCGAAAGCGCTGGAGACGCTGTAGTGCATAAGCCAGGCCTGTAGGTGGCGCTGTAGTCTGCAACAAAAGCAGCGAAGAAGACTTCTCACAGAATCAGCCCTTGCAAAAACAGGGGCTAAAAAAGAGCAAATAGAGCGAAATGAGGCATGGCTAAAATGCATGATCTGTTTGGTATTTTGAAAAAAAAACTTCACAGACATGTTTTATATAGGTATGGCCCTACAATATATTATTCAAATATAGCATGATAGGTCCACTTTAAATAAGATATAAATGCAGTACTTTAACTTGTAATTAAGTATTTTCACAGAGTGGTGTTTGTACTTTTACTTCAGGATCTACTACCTGCAGTAGGTGTGCTGATAAAGGGTCTAAAGTGTTATTAATGTGATAATAAAGTGTTACTGAAGAGTTTAAAGTGTGTATTAAGAGTAAAGGGAACAGACCTGCTCTGTGTATCCGAAGCTGAGGCTGTAAAACAGCGTCCAGTAGTTTCTGGAGTCTCTCGTTCTCCTCTTTGGAAAGAGACAGCTCCTCCTCGAGCTCTGCTATCGTTTGTTCAAACAGAGCAAATATATCTTCAGCAGCAGCAGTGAGTCGCTTCTTCTTCAACGACAGCAGCATTTGGACTTTACTCATGTTTACTAGATCACCTTTTCCTGCAAACTCCGTTAAACACACCGTTTCTCTCTCGATCAAACTCTCAATCTGACTAGTGTTGCTAACGTGTTTCCAGCTAGCATGCTAAGCTAGCTCCTATAGTCCGAGGTAAACGCTCCAGAAAAAAGAGCACAGAGTCCATTCGGAGGTTTATCCAGACACGCAGATGATGGATCTGTAGTGCTGGAGCTCACACACACTTTCTCAGGAACACAGAGAGAGAGAACCGTAGCGACGATACGCCATATGGATCAAGGTTAGAAAGAGCTTCTTCTTCTTCTTCTTCTTCTCTGGGTTTTTGGCGGATCGCAAACAGCTTTTAGTTGCATACCGCCACCTACTGTACAAGAGTGTGTATCATCATGTCATTCCATCTCTAATAAAACGAAATAACGAAAAAGAAAATAAGAAACCATAAAACAAAACAAAACAATCATCCATGATCTATTCAAACCTAATGTTACATTATTTTTTCTACCCCAGTTTCCCTCAGGAAGGTAAACAGTCCCTTTCTGTAGCTCTAACTCCCTCTCCTTCTGTTCCCAGAATACCAACCACATTCCACTCCCTCTCTGCCTCTATCACTTTATCCTTTAGTTTTTCTCTTTCAGCTTTATAGATGTCACAATGTAACAAGATATGTTCTATATTTTCTTTAACTCCACAGTTCCTACACTTGTCACTGTCACTTTTCCCCATAACATACAGCGTACCATTCAATGCTGTGTGATTTATTCTGAGTCTAGCTATCATGATTTCCTCCCTTCTGTTTCTTTCTTTATAAATATTAATTGTAATTGTCTTTTGAACTTTATGATACTCTTTGCCTTTCTGGTCTTTCTCCCACCTTTTCTGCCAGATCTCCATCCCTTTTTTCTTAATTACTGCTTTTCCTTCTCCTTTTCCAAGTTGAACTGGTAATGTTATTTCCTTTTGTAGTGCACTTTTTGCTAATTTATCAGCACACTCGTTCCCTTTCACCCCCTCATGTGCAGGCACCCAGCAGAACTGAAGATCTATACCGCCTCTGTGAAGTCTTAACAGGCAGATTGCAAACAACTTTAAGGTGCATACCGCCACCTACTGCACAAGAGTGTGTATCACCATATCATCCTATCACTTGTGGAATTATACCACTGTATTTACGTTGTTTTAAATTCTTCCAATCAATCCTGTTTCACTCAAATACTTAAGAATGGCCTTCCTGGTAGCTCTTACCCCCTCACCTTCTGCTCCCGGTATCCCCATCAGGCTCCACTCCCTTCCTGCCTCTCTGACCCTGTCTCTTAGTTCCCCCCTCTCTGTTTTGTACATGTTGCAGTGTAATATGATGTGTTCCACATTTTCTTTCACTCCACACCCCTGCATTCTTCAACTTCGCTTTTTCCCATTATAAACATTGAGCCGTTTAATCCTGTATGATCCAGTCTGAGTCTAGTGATGATGATCTCCTCCCGTCTGTTCCTTTCTGTATAGATCTTTGTTATGACTGATTTCTGTAACTTGTGGTATCTCCTCCCTTTCTGATCTTCCTCCCACCTTTTCTGCCATATTTCCATACCCTTCTTCTTAATTATTGCTTTTCTTTCTCCTTTCCCAAGTGAAACTGGTATTGCTATTTCCTTAAGTAACGCATCTTTTGCTAACTTATCAGCATGCTCATTCCCTTTAACCCCCTCATGTGCAGGCCCCAGCATAACTGCACATCTATTCCCCTCCTCTGAAGTCTCAGTAAGCAGTGGTTAAGTTCAATGATTAAATCTTCTCTAACGGTTATTGTCGACTGTATGCTTCCAAAGCAGATAGTGAGTCTGTGCATATCACCACCCTATCTGACCTCTTCAACCCATTGTAGCCCAATAACTGCTGCGAGTATTTCTGCTGTATAAACTGATAAGTTATTTGACAATTGTTTTGAGATTGATATTTTTGAATTCTGGGATATACACGCCTATCCCCATGTATTCTTGCTTCTTAGATCCATCTGTGTACATGTTGAGGTAATTGTAATACTTTCGTTCAGGTACATACTCGTTTTAATTCCCACTTCATTTATTTGCCACTCTTTGTTCCTTTCTATGATACTCACATCTATGTTAGCTTCTGGGGAAAGCCATGGGGGAACACGGCTAAATGGGCTTGCTTTGGCAAACGTTATGGTCTCCACTCCATATGCCCTCGTTGTCTCCTTACTCGTCCAGCCAAACCCACGCCCCTGGAACTTTGTATATTCCCAGAGGGAAGCCTGACCCAGTATGACAGAGCAAGTTTCTCTCTTCTGATCTCCAGAGGTGTCTCTCCCGCTTCTATCAGAACTGCATTAATAGGGGATGACTTTATCGCTCCAATACACAGCCGCAATGCTTTATATTGTAGTTTATCAATTTTTTAAAAGTGATGTTTTTGCTGCTGCTCCATACACTATACAACCATAGTCTATTGTGGACCTCATCATTGATCTGTAAATGTCTATTAATGCTTGTTTGTCTGCGCCCCAGTTGCATCCAGCTACAGCTCGTAATAGATATAATACTTTTTTGCATTTTGTTTCCACTTGTTTAATATGCATTTTCCATGTATATTTGCTATCAAGCCACAGTCCTAGGTATTTGAACTCATTCACTTTTGTCATTGGACGATCATATAGTGTTAGCTGTTGGCCATCAATCTTGCGTTGGTTTGTAAATATCATGTATGACTTGCTTTCTGACATTTTGAATCCCCAGTTATATGACCACCTCTCCACTTTTTTAATCGCTCTAGCTATATTCTCCATTATGTATGGGGCATTTCTTCCCCTCATCCAAATAGCCCCATCATCTGCGTATAGAGCCGATTGGATGCATGTGTCTAAGCATGTAAATATGTCATTGATCATGATGTTAAACAATATTGGACTGACTGCACTCCCTTGGGGAATACCATTTTCTATTTCAAAATAATTGGAAATATCTGCTCCAACCTTTACTCTAAATGAATAATTACCTCAATAAAGATCTTTGAGTGTTCCCCATCCCACATAATCACCCCTGCCATAATTACACAAGCACACCCAACCAATGCCACATTTTCCAGCACTCTCTTCTCAATAACCCAATACACACAATTATCAATCTTTAATTGCAAATAGAACATGATATTCAGTGTGTGTGTGTGTGTGTGTGTGTGTGTGTGTGTGTGTGTGTGTGTGTGTGTGTGTGTGTGTGTGTGTGTGTGTGTGTGTGTGTGTGTGTGTGTGTGTGTGTGTGTGTGTGTGTGTGTGTGTGTGTGTGGAATATTTTTCAAAGCAAAGATACGTTAAACCCATTGCAGCCTTGCACTTCGCCAGGTGAGTTCGCTGTAACTGAAGCTTCGAGAAATTAACCTATTTCCGACACAATTGTCCAAGTGGTTCGATGCTTCATTCAAAGCTTCATTTGCCCATCACTAACTATTGCCATTATCTCTTTCATTTGCAGTGTTTTTCCACATCTGTCTGTCTTCTTCTTCTGTTACTTTTTAAATAATGTAGTTGTATTCTATTGGTGTTGCATTGGCTCCCCCTACTGGCCAGTGAATGGTACTTCCTGTACACTCCAGATGAAACAAATAATGTTCACTGTGAAGGACCAGGGTACGCAAAAATCAGGAATGCCGGTTGAGGTGCAAAAATAAGGATTTTATTTACCCAATATATTTACAGTTTTAAGATGGGTAATCAAATCAATTAGGTTTAAACAAAAAGGTGTAGATATAAACAGACACAATCTAGCATTTAGGGGATAAACAAAACGTCAGAAAAATGGGTGACATCCTGTGTGCTCTTCTGCCCAAGAGCAACTCACATACCTCCCTTCATCTCCACACTGCAATACTTTATAGCACTACTGGCCAGTCCTTTTGTGCTTGCAGGGGGAAGAGGCTCTAAAAAGGGGTGGCTTAAATGGAGTGGCCTCTTTAAACACCCCTCAGGGTTTGAGAGGAATGGCGTAGTCCAATTAGCTGACACATCTATAAAGGCAGGGGTTTTCCATCAGCTCAGCCTTTTGCCAGGAGCAAGGTGAGCTGTAAGACACTGACAATAGGATTACACACAACACAATTAACAATAGATATTTTAAATTCTAGTTTCAAATAAATGTGTCTGTGTATGTCTGATGTAAAACAAAAGCATAACCTTTAGGATGTGTGTTTGTTTGTGAGGCTTGTAGCCCTCACATTAACAATGTTTTTGAGAAATTACAAAATGAAAGTATAAATACATGAATACATTTATTAATATATTAAATTAATACATGATTCTGGGTTTAAATAAATGTATACGGAAATAAATAAATAAAGAGTATATAAATGAACAAAGTTCGTAATCAAATATATATGGTAAATCCCTAAAATATATTGCATTAAAATCTCATAAGTGTTAAACTGTACACTTTAAAAGCTTGGATGTAATAACATTTAAGTCAGTATTTACAGAAGTCACTTTTATTTTGAAAACCTCAAACCGGAAGTGTCCTGTCTGTTGCCTGCTGCTGGCTAAAAACAGCCGTTGAGCTTGTCAGTTGGTTATTTTTGCGTTTGTTTGCAGGTTTTTATCAACATATTAGATTATACACGGGTTAACATGACACACGAGGATCGTCAGTTTAACGTCTGTAACTGTTTCACCACTGATAACATCTTTCTGGAGGAATACAAGCTGCATGTCCGCTTCGTCTCCGAGCAGCAGTTCAGACGAGACTATGACGTAGTGAGTAAACAGTTCATAATATCGCGATAGTTCAGACTGGACTATCATTCAATGAGGAAACTGTTTTATTTATTCAAGCACATATATGAATATTCTGCATTTAAATTAATGGTCCATTTCAGAATAATATATATGATATGTTTTATAATGATTGATCATTAAAGTGTTATCAAAGATGGTAAAGGTGCAGCTAGTTTGAATGACTTTGTATACTGCAGGGTAGCTTGTGAATTTACTCCAGGTGGAACTAAAGTCTGATTTAACACTTGATTATATTTCACATCATTCATCCACATCTGTGAAGTAACTAAAGGTATTAAATACATGTAGTGGAGTATAAGTACACCATTTACCTCTCAACTGTAGAGAAGTTGCAGTACAAAGTAGCATAAAATGGAAATACTCAAGTATCTCTAAATTGTACTTATGTAGTCCTTGAGTAAATGTACTTAGTTACTTCCCACCTCTGATTATGTTCATTATTGATACTCAGGTGCTGAGGAGGCTTGGCTGTGTGACGGACGCACAGTTTGAGGATGTTTTCAACAAGGTGAGAGCACACAACCCAACAGCACGTCTTTGGTCTAGCATCAATTTACAAAACGTTTGCATTAAGACACTAAGACTAGCTGGTCCATTGTAAAGGTCAGTCCACCTTAAATGAGCAGTGGGTGATCAGCAGGTGAAAGGCAGGACACGGGAACTTAGTCCTGAGGAGATGTGACGATTATTAAACAAGAAAGTTGTTGAGTCAAGGGGTCAAAGAAATGAACATTTTTGATTATTAGCGAATCGGTTGCAGGTGGGTGAAATCAGGCTTAGGGAGTAACGTATTATAAGTAACGGTGTTACGTCCCCACTAGGGATGAGGAAATGCAACACACACCAGTTGGAATTGGTATAATTGTAAGGGAGTTTATTTACAACAAAAGAACAAAATGGCAGACAAGCAGCCAGGACAAAACAAAAAGGCCAACAGGGCGCAGATTTAAATGGATAACCAACAAAGGGAGGACTCTAATAAGTGAGCCTACTTAAATACAAAGGAATATGCATATCAAACAAAATAACCCTCACTATCACAGTGGTACAAACTAATGAAAAGGAGGCTGTAAGAAAACACAGCTAAGCTAAATAACTACAGTCAACGTAACGGCTAAGGTACTCTAATCACATCTAATCATATTAACACTACCAAACACAGACCACACAAGTTAACCACTGCTAACAGATTTATACACAAACGAAGAGCAGGTAGCGAGAGGCGTCTGTTCACACAACAGAGCCTCCCGACTGATTGCTGTCCAAAGGCTTTGTAGTCGTCTCCGGAAGGTGTGCACCGGATGTGCGCGGGGATTGGAGTGCGTCGGGCCCGGCGTGCTCCAATCACAATCTTCGGGGGCGGACCAGGAGATGGCAGCCAATGACGTCAGGGCAACCGCACAGCTCATTTACATAAGACCACAGGTTAACACAGTTAAGACGATCAAGAAGGCGACAGCCGTAACAAACGGCATTAGGTTATCAGGATACAAAATAGGCAAATATATTCCCTTACAGTTACAGAAGCAAAACCAATCAGATAACAGGTACTTCTATGTAAAACAGGGCTCATTAACAGTATAGCAATGATACAAAACATTTAGAAATAAAGAACAATATATCAAATCATCCTATATCTCTATATGGAAACTTGGAGCCCTCAATCCAAAATAAAATGGTTCATCAACAGTCAGTGGTTAACGTATGAATCAGAAAATCAGTATGACAAAAACATCAAACATATTGTCCACTTATGTTGATAAAGGTGGAGTTCATTTAAAGGTCCCATGTCATGCTTTTCTGGTTGTTACCCGTCCCCTTGTGTTATGAAGGTTTTTATGCATGTAAACGGTCTGCAGAGTCAGAAACCCTCAAAGTAGCGAGTACAACTCTTAACACAGAAAAGACCTGTCTATGCTGCCCCAGAAAGCCTCGTTGGAGATTTCTCTTTTTCCATTGTTTTCTTCCTGGGTACAGTGACGTGCTCATACCCAAATGGACCCATTGGTCCAAATGGAGCTCCTCAAACACACTATCAGCTGCAAAACTGTGACTCGCAGATGGGGGTGCTGCAGCCCCCTCAGCATTCCCCCCTTCCCGCGTCCATTCGCGATGTCTCGCTGTCTTGCAGACCCTACGCAGCAAGCAGGAAATGAACCCAGCTCACACTGTCCGCTCCTTGCAGCAGCAAGCCGTGCAACGTCCCGCCAACACGTCACCCAGACCCCACGCAGCATTCTCATCTGTTAGTCCTTACTGGTGTCATGTTTTGGTTGCTAACGCCAATGTAACACATAATCACTGATGTTCCACTGTAACGGTGGTAGACCATAGTGGTAGTCTCATCAGAACAGAGTGGGCGAGCTGACCAATCAGAGCACAGTGGGCTCACGGGGAGGGGAGGAGGGCAGGAGCTCCAACAAGCCGTTTAGGACAGAGAGTGAATACACATACTATACAGAGATGCTGTATGAGAAACCAATGTGATTTTGGAGAATTGCACAATATAAATCTATTCTAGTAGACCTCAACAATGGAATTATGATCAGTAGAAATGGCCATGACATGGGACCTTTAAGTCTTATATGAATGTTGTGCAACAATGTTAATCCAGTCAGACAGATTTTTCTCATGGGTGAACTGTCATAAGACTTATTCATTGTCCTCTCCATCAGCTTCTGTTTCCATGTGTTCTGCTGAGCTGCTGATTGGAGGCTCTGCCTCTCGGTTATCCTCAGTTTGAATTTCATTAAGCTGTGAGGACTGACGACCAACACACTTGTGTCTTTTGAAATCAATACACCATTTAAATCTTTTGTCACAAACATTGCAGCTGTATATTTCCTCTCCTGTGTGGACTCTCATGTGTGCCTTTAAATGTTCACTCCGTGAAAAGGCTTTCTTACAGACTGAGCAGCTGTGTGGTTTATCTCCTGTGTGGATTCTCATGTGTCGCTTTAAATGTCCACTCCGTGAAAAAGCTTTCTCACAAACTAAGCAGCTGAATGGTTTCTCTCCTGTGTGGATTCTCATGTGTCGATTTACATCTCTATTCTCTGAAAAAGCTTTCTTACAGACTGAGCAGCTGTGTGGTTTCTCTCCTGTGTGGATTCTCATGTGTTCCTTTAAATGTTCACTCCGTGAAAAAGCTTTCTCACAAACTGAGCAGCTGTGTGGTTTCTCTCCTGTGTGGATTCTCATGTGTGCCTTTAAATGTCCACTCCGTGAAAAAGCTTTCTCACAAACTGAGCAGCTGTGTGGTTTCTCTCCTGTGTGGATTCTCATGTGTGTCTTTAAATTTCCACTCACTGCAAAATATTTGGTACAAACTGAGCAGCTAAATGGTTTCTCTCCTGTGTGGATTCTCATGTGTCGATTTAAATCTCTATTCTCTGCAAAAGCTTTCTTACAGACTGAGCAGCTGTGTAGTTTCTCTCCTGTGTGGATTCTCATGTGTTCCTTTACATTTCTTGTATTTGTAAAATATTTCTTACACACAGAGCAGCCAAATTGTTTCTTTACAGCACTATGGCTTGAATCACTTACAGATTCTTTTTCATTTTTCAGTGAGTTTGAGCCTGAGGCAGGTTCTCTGGTCTCCTTCCAATCAGCACTGTCTTCAGTGTCAGGTTCAGAAGAGTCTTCAGTGTCAGGTTCAGAAGAGTCTTCAGTGTCAGGTTCGAAGAGTGTCCAGTGTCGTCCTCAGTCTTTGGTTGTAAACTGCTCTCTGGATCTGAGTTCCTGGCTGGTTCTGGTCCTCGACAGTCATCTCCATCAGCTTCTGTTTCCATGTGTTCAGTTTGTCTTTGATGAGGCTGTGAGGACTGAGGTTTCTCTTCATCATCTTCACTCTTCACAGGGTCAGGAGTGAAAGTGGACTTGGTGATATCAGCCTCCTCAGCTCCTGAAGCTGCTCTCCCTCCTGACTGATCCTGAGTTCCTCCTGTTCGGGCTTAATGTGTGGAGGGGGCTCTGGGTCCTCCCGGTCCAGACTGGTGCTCCACTCCTGCTGGTCAGGGAGAAGCTCTTCTTTAACCACCACCAGCTGCTGGACATCTGCAGGAAACAGGAAACACACTGTTATATCAGTCTTGGACCTAGACAATATAATTAGGTATGTTATTGAATTACAGTTTCCAGAGAAGAGAGGCCCATCGTCTATTCCGAAATTATTAGGGGTGAGCGGAAGTGCAAAGAGGCCCTACTCAGGATAATACAGTTAAGTCTTGTTAGTTAGGTGGTTCATATCCTGACAGGGTATGAATTACACCTAAAGAGGTCATGAGATAATGACCTTTCGACATCTGGAACATATGTGGGTGTGTCGGCTAATGTAAGGGAAATTGTGTGTGCGTTCATTACAGCTGCTATATGATGTGAAAGAGTTGTACTCGTTGGAGCATTACCGTTGACTGCTTGTGTGCAAGGTAATGTTTCCTCATTATTATTGATTGCTGTACAACTAAATAATAATTAATCAACTATATCTGTGTTTGTGTTTTATTGATTCCCCTCCGTTTTATTCTTTCCTGTTGTGAGTGCTGAATTGCCACAACAACACAGTCAGAACAAATTGTCTAATTATGTTGGCTCAATTCACCTCATGTTGCCCAGCCCCTTTCCACTTCCAGTTAAAAATGAAAAAGGGTTTTTTCTTCTGGTTTAGCACTAGCCGCAATGTAAACAATGAATTGTATTTGGGATTGTTCACAGATACACTATGCCTATTATAGAATGAAAATACTGTGTTACAAATTAAAATCCTGCATTCAAACTAGGGCTGTGCGATTATGGCAAAAATCATAATCACGATTATTTCTGGTCAATATTGATATCACGATTATTAAATACGATTATTCATTGACTTTAAAAAAAAAATTAAAATAATAATTTGAACAGTATGTTTTTAACAGTTGAATACCCTGAACTTAAATATAATTCAACTGAAAAACCAATAAAAAAAATAAAATATTCATTTATATCTACATTTAAATAAATAATATCAAAAATAATAAATACCAATAAAGAAGATAAACAAATATTTTGGAGCGCACTTCGTCAACCTACTAAAATATATAAATATGATAACTAATGTCACTCACAACCTGTAATATTTAATTATACACGCAGTACTCTTAAACCGGAAGTAGCTAAGAGGCTCCGGCTTGACGAGGTTAGTGAAAGCTGACTGTACGCTAGAGACCGGAGAATAAAGACACGGCAACTAAAGCTTCCCTTCTAACGTGTTTATATGGATTTATGAAACAGACTGCAAGTCACAACACAACCTGGCTGAGAGGGCTTTTAGGAAGGGGGGGGGGGGGCAGGATGTATAACGCAAGACAAATTGAGAGCATCATTGCGAAAGGGCATGCAGCAAAATAATCGTTTTTTTTCGATTACGTTGTTTTCATAATTGTTGCAAGCCAAAATTGTAATTGAGATTAAAATACGATTAATTGCACAGCCCTAATTCAAAGCTTATTTAAGTAAAAGTATGCAAGTATCATCAGAACATTTTACGGCACCTTCTTACGTCATAGTAATGATGGTGCAGTAAAAGGTTGCGCTTGTATAAATGATTATAGATGAGGGAACCTGCTAAATATTCAAATGTGTGTTTTTTTTATATACAGTACCAGTCAAAAGTTTGGACACACCTTCTCATTCAATGGTTTTTGTTTATTTTAATTTGTTTCTACTTTGTAGATGAATACTGAAGACATCAAAACTATGAAAGAACACATATGGAATTATCTAGGTAACAAAAAAGTGTTAACAAATCAAGAATATGATTTTATTTTAGATTCTTCAAAGTAGCCCCTTTTGCCTTGATGACAGCTTTGCACACTCTTGGCTTCTCTCAGTCAGCTTCATGAGGTAGACACCTGGAATGGTTTTCAATTAACACGTGAGCCTTGTCAAGAGTCAATGTGTGGAATGACTTGCCTTCTTAATGTGTTTGAGACCATCAGTTGTGTTGTGCAGAGGTAGGGTTAGTGCACAGTGGAAAGCCCTATTTGACTGCTGTTGTAATCCCTATTATGGCAAGAACCACTCAACCCAGTGAAGAGAAACGACCGACCATCATCACTTTAAGAAATGAAGGCCAGTCGATCCGGAAAATGTCAAGAACTTTGAATGTATCCTCAAGTGCAGTCGCAAAAACCATCGAACGCTATGATGAGACTGGCTCTCATGAGGACCCCCCCGGGAAAGGAAGAGCAAGAGTTACCTCTCTCAACAAGTATTGTTTTTATTTGCTTTTTACACATTTAAAAAGAAAAGGTGAATAAAGAAGCACATACAACTAAATTATCAAATTATATCACATTTAATCAACTAGTGCCTACATGTATGGTTCATATTTAAATCAGTCAATTAAATGGTATATTATTCAATATATGTATTTTTATAAATATATTTATTTTGGTAGGTTTGCTCTTCCGTAATAATTATAATTATTATAATAAAAATAAGACTTTTAATTAAATAAGATATGAATGCAGTACTTTCACTTGTAATGGAGTATTTTCACAGTGTGGTGTTTGTACTTTTACTTCAGGATCTACTACCTGCAGTAAGTGTTGATAAAGAGTCTTAAAGGTAGGGTAGGTAAGAATGTAGAAACCACATCGAGTGCGCCAGAATTTGAAACTACGCAGCCGAAAATAATCTGCCACTTCCTTACAGAGCCCCTCCTCCAACACACACTATGGGCTTAGATTTGTCTCATAAATATTTGTGTGAACATAAAAATAATTTGTGTGTAAATATGTGATTTGTAAATGTAAAACACCATCCACAAATGCATTTAGAAGATTTGCAAACTCGCAAATACGCAAAATATTTTCACAAATAAAAAAAAGATCTGTGAATATCTCTTTAACATTGACAACTTTCGATCAGGCATTTGTGAATCCATTTTGTATTTGTCAACCAAAAATGCGCTTGTGGATCTCAGATCTCTGCTTGTGGATCTCAGATCTCTGCTTGTGGATCTCAGATCTCTGCTCGTGGATCTCAGATCTCTGCTTGTGGATCTCAGATCTCTGCTCGTGGATCTCAGATCTCTGCTCGTGGATCTCAGATCTCTGCTCGTGGATCTCAGATCTCTGCTTGTTGATCTCAGATCTCTGCTCGTGGATCTCAGATCTCTGCTTGTGGATCGTCTTTTTACAGAGTTTTGAGACAAGCTTTCCGCCGGTCTCGACCGAAATCTGCTCGGGTAACTCGGTTATTTTCGGAAACCACGTGATGGCCTGCTGATGACGACATTTCCGGATTTCAAGGTTTCAAAGTAAGAGCATGATGGTTTGTTTAATGTGCTGTTTTTGTATTACTATAATGAACAGCAATACGTGAGGTGCATTCTTTATCACCATCTTGTTATAGTGATACAGTTAGTTTGTGTGTTTATTTGTTCAATAGTCATATTTTTTGTGTATTCATTCAAGCGGGTCAAAGTTACAAAGCACTTCACATCTTATTAATCGGCCTAGTTTTACCTTACCAGTGGTAAGGTTATCTGTAGAAAAGCTCCGTATTTAGGTCAGCCTTCACAGTAAGGCTACATTAAATGTAGTAATATTCATCGTTTCCTTTATGAATACACAAAACATATGAAGAAAGAGTTATCTCTGGGGCTGCTTCGCTGCCAGCTGTAGCCCCCCGGGACCCGAAAGTGGCGTAGCCTAAGTACTTCAACATCAATGCATACGAATGTATGTGCTCGATATAGGCTGTATTGAACAAATAAACAAACACAAACTAACTGTGTCACTACAACATGATGGTGATAAAGAATGCACCTAACGTATTGCTGTTCATTATAGTAATACAAAAACGGCGCAATAAGCCTCGAGTCTTTTTTAGATGTCTCCTTAAATCACCTTTTAAATGTTATACATGGCACCCCGTGTGTTACATATCAAAATGTTCAGGACAGTCTCTGTTCTTGGTATAAAGTCACTCACCTTAGAGCACTGTGTGATGAGATAATTAGCTCTAAAGCTGAACACAGACACACAGACTTACTCATGTCATCCATTTTTCTGGTGTTTTAGATTTGGTTTACCAAAGTCTCAGGTTCACAAAAGTAGTGTAATATATGACTAACACTGTATACATTTATAATTCATGTCTAAAATGAAAATGTTTAAATTCAAATTTTGAGAAAATAGGTGTTTATCACTCTACTTTCCCCACAGCAGGGACTGAGATACATCAGGACTGAATGACTTCATATGACATACCAAGGTTGTGTGATGTGTACAAATAAAAATTCAGCTTTACAACTCTTTTTCAACCAACAATTTATTATAAATATATGTTTTTTTCAACCAGCTATTTATAAAAATATAAGAAACTGGAAAATCTTACTATTTACAATATCAGAACTTTCTCAACCAACTACTCATTATAAATGTAAAGACAGGGGGAGCAGTGGCAGGGTCTTTGTCCGTCTTCCAAGACAGTGGGGCTGGCTGCTGTGCAGGTGGGGGTGATGGTGCAGGGCTGCTGGTGGCTGTGTTGGAGGGAGGTACGTTTGATTGTCCCGGGTTGATGCTGGTGGCTGTGTGGGAGGTATGTGTGCTCTATGAGACCTCCTTGCTGGCCGGGTTGATGGTGGTGGCTGTGTGGGAGGTATGTGTGCTCTACGAGACCTCCTTGCTGGCCGGGTTGATGCTGGTGGCTGTGTGGGAGGTATGTGTGCTCTACGAGACCTCCTTGCTGGCCGGGTTGATGATGGTGGCTGTGTGGGAGGTATGTGTACTCTACGAGACCTCCTTGCTGGCCGGGTTGATGGTGGTGGCTGTGCGGGGGGTACGTGTGTTCTAAGAGACCTCCTTGCTGGCCGGGTTGATGGTGGTTGCTGTGCGGGGGGTACGTGTGTTCTAAGAGACCTCCTTGCTGGCCGGGTTGATGGTGGTGGCTGTGCGGGGGGTACGTGTGTTCTAAGACACCTCCTTGCTGGCTGAGTTGATGCTGGTGGCTGTGGTGGAGGCCTTTGTGCCGAGGTGTATCTTGACCTGGTGGCAGGCACAGATGGAGGTGGAGGCAGCTGTAGTGATGCTGGTCTGCTGGTCCTTGGTGGTGATGGCAGTGGTGAAGGCCCTTGAGCCACAGTGTATCTTGACCTGGTGGCAGGCACAGCTGGAGGTTCTGGCTCCTGGATATACGCCGCCTGTGGGCTGCTAGGCCTAGGCAGATGTGAAACCTCTCTGTAAAACAAATTAAAATGTAGGACAATAATTACTACTAAGTTCATTGAAATAAAGTTCAAGTGGCATGTTGCTTAAGCACAAATAACAAGGCACAACTAAAAAGAAAGTTTGGGAGGTGGGGCAGGGCAGCACAACACACACACACACACACACACACACACACACACACACACACACACACACACACACACACACACACACACACACACACACACACACACACACACACACACACACACACACCACACACACACACCACACACACACACACACACACACACACACACACACACACACACACACACACACACACACCAGTAAAATACATGTCTATAGCCACTGTAAATGTCTCCGTTGTGGGACGAATAAACGATTATTTTTTCATCTGCATGTAACCTCACTTTTAGACATCAAAATAACTTTTACACATAAAAAACTTTTACACAAAGTAAAAGTTAACTATTTGACAGTCTATTTTGTCCCAAAAAAAGTTCAATAAACCTATTGTTCATTTTTGCGGTATTCCACACAAAGTGAAAGTACACTATTACTGTAATATTTACACTTACCCATGTCCAAATGGATCCTTGTTGTCCCTGTATTCTTCAGAAGAAGAAGAAGAGTCGAAGCCTTCTGGTTCTGATGCTCAATTTTCACGAGTGCTAGCAAAAATAATCTCTAGCGCGTCCAGAACTGTTGTGTTTTTTTGGCTGCTGTGAGTCGTCGGGTAAAGTCTGACAATAGATACCACTGGAAAGCTACAGTTCCAGCGATTGTTGTTCATTATAGTAATACAAAAACGGCACATTAAACAAACCATCATGCTCTTACTTTGAAAACCTTGAAATCCGGAAATGTCGTCATCAGCAGGCCATCACGTGGTTTCCGAAAAATAACCGAGTGACACGAGCAGATTTCGGTCGAGACCGGCGGAAAGTTTGTCTCATAACTCTGTGTGTAAAAATACGATCCACAAGCAGAGATCTGAGATCAACAAGCAGAGATCTGAGATCAACAAGCAGAGATCTGAGATCCACGAGCTGAGATCTGAGATCCACAAGCTGAGATCTGAGATCCACAAGCAGAGATCTGAGATCAACAAGCAGAGATCTGAGATCCACAAGCAGAGATCTGAGATCCACAAGCAGAGATCTGAGATCCACAAGCAGAGATCTGAGATCAACAAGCAGAGATCTGAGATCCACGAGCAAAGATCTGAGATCCACAAGCTGAGATCTGAGATCCACAAGCAGAGATCTGAGATCAACAAGCAGAGATCTGAGATCCACAAGCAGAGATTTGAGATCCACGAGCTGAGATCTGAGATCCACGAGCAGAGATCTGAGATACACAAGCAGAGATCTGAGATCCACAAGCAGAGATCTGAGATCCACAAGCAGAGATCTGAGATCCACGAGCAGAGACCTGAGATCCACGAGCAGAGATCTGAGATCCACAAGCGCATTTTTGGTTGACAAATACAAAATGGATTCACAAATGCCTGATCGAAAGTTGTCAATGTTAAAGAGATATTCACAGATCTTTTTTTTATTTGTGAAAATATTTTCCCTATTTGCAGATCCGTTTTACATTTGCAAATTTATTTGTGAGTTTGCAAATCTTTTAAATGCATTTGTGGATGGTGTTTTACATTTACAAATCACATATTTACACACAAATTATTTTTATGTTCACACAAATATTTATGAGACAAATCTAAGCCCATAACACACGAACGCGCACATGACCCATGAGGGCACGAGATACGTTTGTGCACGAGATGGAAGGCTGACAGGCAGGTAGGCCATCCAGTTAATGTATTCATTGCTATCGGGATGTTAAGAGCATTCCATGGAATATAACAAAAAGTGTTTCTGAAGTGAATTACCTACCCCACCTGTAAGTGTTATTAATGTGATAATAAAGTGTTACTGAAGAGTTTAAAGTGTTAATTAAGAGTGAAGGGAACAGACCTGCTCTGTGTATCCGAAGCTGAGGCTGTAAAACAGCGTCCAGTAGTTTCTGGAGTCTCTCGTTCTCCTCTTTGGAAAGAGACAGCTCCTCCTCGTGCATTTGGACTTTACTCATGTTTACTAGATCACCTTTTCCTGCAAACTCCGTTAAACACACCGTTTCTCTCTCCATCAAACTCTCAATCTGACTAGTGTTGCTAACGTGTTTCCAGCTAGCATGCTAAGCTAGCTCCTATAGTCCGAGGTAAACGCTCCAGAAAAAAGAGCACAGAGTCCATTCAGCGGTTTATCCAGACACACAGATGATGGATCAGTAGTGCTGGAGCTCACAAACACTTTATCAGGAACACAGAGAGAGAGAACCGTAGCGACGAAACGCCACCTCGATCCAGGTCAGAAAGAGCTGGCAACTTCACTTCTTCTTCTTCTTCTCTCGTTTTTGGCGGATTGCAAACAACTTTAAGGTGCATACCGCCACCTACTGTACATGAGTGTGAATCATCATATCATTCCATCTCTTAACTCATGGACGTATATATCTATGATCTAATCAAATAATAAGTAAATCAACAAAACAAAACAACAATCCATGATCTATTCTAACCTAATGTTACATTATTTTTCCTACCCCAGTTTCCCTCAGAAAGGTAAACAGTGCTTTTCTGGTAGCTCTTACTCCCTCTCCTTCTGTTCCCAGAATACCAACCACATTCCATTCCCTCTCTGCCTCTATCACTTTATCCTTTAGTTTTTCTCTTTCAGCTTTATAGGTGTCACAATGTAACAAGATATGTTCTACATCTTCTTTAACTCCACAGTTCCTACACTTGTCACTGTCACTTTTCCCCATGACATACAGAGTACCATTCAATGCTGTGTGATTTAGTCTGAGTCTAGCTATCATGATTTCCTCCCTTCTGTTTCTTTCTTTATAAATATTAATTGTAATTGTCTTTTGAACTTTGTGATACTCTTTGCCTTTCTGGTCTTTCTCCCACCTTTTCTGCCAGATCTCCATCCCTTTTTTCTTAAGTGCTGCTTTTCCTTCTCCTTTTCCAAGTTGAACTGGTAATGTTATTTCCTTTTGTAGTGCACTTTTTACTAATTTATCAGCACACTCGTTCCCTTTCACCCCCTCATGTGCAGGCACCCAGCAGAACTGCAGATCTATGCCTCCTCTGTGAAGTCTTAACAGGCTATGATTCAGTTCTATGAGAAGGTCTTCTCTAACAGTTGTTGTTGACTGTATGCTTTTTAATATGGACAATGAATCTGTGCATATCACCACCCTATCTGGTCTGACCTCTTCAACCCACTGTAATCCTATTATTACTGCCAGCATTTCTGCTGTGTACACTGATAATTGATCAGACACTCTTTTTGAGATCGATATTTTAAAGTTTGGGATATATATACCAACTCCAACACACTCTTCCTTGTTCTTAGAACCATCTGTGTACATGTTGAGGTAATTGTAATACTTTTCGTTCGGGTACATACTCGTTTTAATTCCCACCTCATTTATTTGCCACTCTTTGTTCCTTTCTATGATACTCACATCTATGTTAGCTTCTGGGGAAAGCCATGGGGGAACACGGCTAAATGGGCTTGCTTTGGCAAACGTTATGGTCTCCACTCCAGATGCCCTCGTTCTCTCCTTACTCGTCCAGCCAAACCCACGCCCCTGGAACTTTGTATATTCACAGCAATCCTGCAGTATTCTGTTTGTGATATTTCCCTCTCCTCTTCCTTGTAGCCTGACCCAGTATGACAGAGCAAGTTTCTCTCTTCTGATCTCCAGAGGTGTTTCTCCTGCTTCTATCAGAACTGCATTGATAGGGGATGACTTTATCGCTCCAATACACAGCCACAATGCTTTATATTGTATTCTATCAATTTTTAAAAGTGATGTTTTTGCTGCTGCTCCATACACTATACAACCATAGTCTATTGTGGACCTCATTCACCTTTGTCATTGGACGATCATATAGTGTTAGCTGTTGGCCATCAATCTTGCGTTTATTTGTAAATAGCATGTAGCATGACTTGCTTTCTGACATTTTGAATCCCCAGTTATATGACCACCTCTTCACTTTTTTAATCGCTCTACCTATATTCTCCATTACGTATGGGGCATTTCTTCCCCTCATCCAAATAGCCCCATCATCTGCGTATAGAGCCGATTGGATGCATGTGTCTAAGCATGTAAATATGTCATTAATCATGATGATAAACAATATTGGACTGACAGCACTCCCTTGGGGAATACCATTTTCTATTTCAAAATAATTGGAAATATCTGCTCCAACCTTTACTCTAAATGTCCTGTCTGTTAAACAGGCCCTTACCCAATTGTACATTCTCCCTCCAATACCCATTCTACTCAATTTGATCTGTAATCCATTCCTCCACATAGAGTCATACACCTTTTCAATGTCAAAGTACACTATTGCCATTATCTCTTTCATTTTCAGTGGTTTTCCACATCATTACTCACTCTTACTAAAGCATCTATTGTGGACCGCCCTTTACGAAATCCGCTCTGAAAACTACTCATCAGCCCTCTCTGTTCCAGTACATGTGAGAGCCTACGGACAATGATCTTTTCCATCCATTTACATAGGTGTGATGTAAGAGCTATTGGTCTGTAGTTACCAGGGTTAGCTGTATCTTTCCCTGGCTTATTGAATGGTAGCACGACTGCTGTTTTCCACAAACTTGGCATATCTCCTGCTCTCCAGATTTGATTGAAAAGACTCAGCACCATTGTCATAGTTTCCATATGTGGGAATCTGACGTCATTGTCACCTGATGCGGTCACATGACCGGTGACCGGGAAAACAGGAAGTCATAAAAAGTTTGCCGTCAGTTCAAGAAAGTCTCTCTTCGCTGCATGTGCACGGTCACTGGTCTTCTCCCTCTCACAAAGGGCGAGTGCAAGACGAGATTTTGACCGTTGACGGAGGGAAACTCTCCCGACAGGCACGAGACCGGAGCTTTATGTACACAACCAGCCCAGCGACCCGGGATATTAGGCGACCATTTCCCTGGCAGGATTGAGCTGAGTTGGAAAACAACTCTGTGGAAGACCAGGCCAGCCTCTGTCCTTTAGTGTTTTTTTGTATTTTCTTGTTCATTTTCTTTATGTGCAGTTTATGGCAATATAATCATTTTATTGTTTGTGTTTTAGGTTGCGCTCCTCTTGCTCGGCGGCGTAGGCCTGGGCCCGGGTGGAACGCTGCCTGCCTTCAGTGTAGGGACTGCACGGTGTGACACTTTCTTTTCTGTATGCTAAATATCTCACTGTTATTATTTCATAGAGATTGTAGTCTGAATATTGCATGCTTTCGTTGTTTTGGTGTGTGGCTTTTCTTGTTTTTGTCCCTCACGATTCGCAGGCACTGCAACCCAGCGGACCAGGCCTGCCCAACTGAGGAGGGTAACTTATAGGCCTACATGTGTTGAACTATATTTGCCATTTTTAACACTTTACATAAATTGACATTTTAAACTACTTCCAACATTTGTTAAATAAAGCTACGTTATATTTTTTTGGAATTCATGCCTCTGTCATAATTGAACCTATCAAGGGGAGCTTTAAAATCGGTCCACGACCTACATTTAGGGTCCACGGGTTCCTCCTGCCCCTTAGCAGGAGGTGGCGTTGTCAGTGACTAGCTTTACATGTGGTAACCTCAGTCACGGTTACCACACATAGGTAACTGTCTAAACATAGCATAGCATAGCTGGTCTTGTCCTGGGGCTGTATATCCTGTACCTTGTAAGGCTATTTTGAGTTCTGACATTGTAAATTCCACATCTAGAGCTGACCTTTTATCCTGTCTCTTCTCCTTCACGTTTTCATTCTCTGCTAGTAACTGCTGTTTTTGCTGCCTATGAACATCACTGAGATGCTCCCCACTGCTGCAAGTGTCCTTCCTAACATATCTGCCTTCTCTTTATCTGTCACTGCCAGCCTCTCTCCATCAACCAAAGCTGGAATGTTAATGGATTTCCTTTTCCCACTCATCTGCTTAAACATGGACCAGACATCACCTAATGTTACTCCTCTGCCAATGGTAGAACAAAATTCTCTCCATGTTCTCTTTTTGTGTATTTTATTGTCCTTCGAGCAGCTGCCGCGGGAACTTCACTTCCGGTGCGGTTTGAGGACGTCAAAATAAAAGCGGGAAGAATTTCTTCTTTTCGGTTTTAAGATGCGATTGGCATCCGGACGTTGCCTTACCGCCTACTGGATAAATAATAAAACCACTCTTTCCAAAAAAAAACTATTATAACTAACAGAGAATACTCATATATGAAAAAGGGGAAATACATAAACATCATTAAGCTAAACAGGTCGCAGGTACACAAATCAAATATCTGTATAGCAATTACAAATGTTTGGCATATCTGAAGCTAACGTTCTTGCAGGATTCGTGCTGTTCGGAGTTTGCATCCTCGTGGTTGATTGACTTTTTGTAAGCTGCAGAGGTGGAATAAGTACTCAGATCTTGTACTCGAGTAAAAGTAGAAGTACTCAGATCTTGTACTTGAGTAAGTAAGCACCAGAGTGTAGGAATACTCTGTTACAGTAAAAGTCCTGCATTCAAGATGTTACTGAAGTAAAAGTACAAAAGTACTATCATCAAAATATAATTAAAGTTCCAAAAGTAAAAGTACTCAATATGCAGATCGACCCATTTCAGAATAATATATATGATATGTTTTGATTATAATCATTGATGCATTCATGTGTTTATCACATTTAAATGCTGGACTTATTTGTATTGTGTTGATCATTTCTACACACTTTGTTATTACTATTTATATTTAAAGGGGACCTATCATGCAAAATGCACTTTGTGATGTCTTTTATACATACATATGTGTCCCCGGTGTTCCAGGGAACTCACAAAGTGTCAGAAAACACAACCCTCTCTCTTTTCCTTCATACCCAAATCTCTAAAAACGGGGCTGCAACGGATTTGATACAGGTGGATTTTTTATTTGCACCTTTTTGACGTAATGTAGGTGCACTCCGCCTGATTGGTCAACTCTCCACCAATCAGGGGAATGAGAGGTTGGGCCATGTTGACTCTCCACTCGTAATCACAGCAAGCATGATAACATGACGCTCGTGCCGGGGCCGTGTCACGCCCCCCTCTTCCGCATGGGGGCGTGGTCAGCTGAATCAGACCTTGCAAAGACAGAGCTGGAGTGAGGCAAAATGAGGCATGGCTAAAATGCATGATCTGTTTCGTATTTTGAAAATTAAAACTTATTAATATACCTTATTATATATATATATATATATATATATATACCTTATATATTATTTAAATATAGCATGATAGGTCCCCTTTAAGTTAAAGTGCTGAATACTTTGTCCTTAAGTCGTCAAATGATACTTATATTTGTAAAAGTAAAAGTACCTGAAAAACTTAATATTATTTTATACTTTAAAATTATAAATCTTAATCCATTAATGCTCAAATGTTGCCTCTGATAAATAGGAAGCAAGTGTACCTTTATATACTGCAGGGTAGCTTGTACATTTCCCATAGGGGCCAATAAAGCTCTATAATTATACATGAACAATTATTTGATTATAAGTATAAAGTAGCAGGAAAAGTAAATACTCAAGTAAATGACCTAAAAATGTTTCAGTAACTGAGTAAATGTACTTAGTTACTATCCACCACCACTGCTATAGGATACAAACAGCTGTTATGAAATTGTTCAGTAGGTGTCATGAAGTGCACGTGATATCTATTTATAAATGGGGAAGAAGACTAAGAGGGAAGAAGCCCGTCACACACACTGTTTGGTTTTTTATACCTTTCATGTTCTTGAACTAAGGCAAAGCACATTTCAGCATCAAGAGTACAAGTTATTTTCTCTAGACAACATGTCAACAAAACCATTGCACAGTTTTAAGAATAATATACTGAAATCAAACAGCTTCTTCAGATAGCACAAAATAAAATATCCACAAAGGGAAACAGCATGTGGGACGTTCATTCCTTCAGAAGAGGGCACTGTGTTGATTTAAAATGGCATAACGGGTGCCATCAAACAAACAGATCTTCTTTGAATAGTTGCATTAATTATATGTTTGAACTTACTGGAATGTATTCAACAGCAGTAAGAAAGCTTTCTGCAGCAGCAGTGTTACATCTCAGGAGCTGCAGCGCTCTCTAGTGGACAGTTGTGACACCAGAGAGAGAAATGGCAGTACAGAGCTGCAGGGAAATGACCTTCAAAATAGAAATAGAACATATCTATAAATGCTGAGACACCAGTCCTAAACATATCATTTCTGGAGACAATGCTTTAATTACAGTTACAGTGGAACAGCCTAAAAAACACCCAACTGCACTGAAGTCACAGCCAGAAGAAAAGACAGAAAAAGACTTTGCTGCTATCTCCATACACTCTCCTATATAGCAATCATTTAAATATTCCTCCAACCAAAAATACTGAAGAACACCGTTTCTAAACATCTTCTTAAATGTACAATATAGTCCCTTTGAAAAGGTTTTCTCACATTAAATAAATACTTTAAGAAGTCAAGACATGAAATGACATTAATGAAATGATGGAGTGACGGTGGAAAAGGGGGAAGGAAGAGTCTATACATTCATTATCTCTTTTAGAAATTGATTGCCATAATGAAGCAAATGTTGTGTAACAAAAAAGTGAGTAAATTGCTTAAAAAGATACAGCTTTTTCTGAGGACAGAACCCAATAAAATGGATATTTAAAATGTCTCATTAATTAATGTCTTGCAGTGTGGTATAAAAGGCCAAATAAATCATTAAAATGCAAAGCGTTAAATGTGTGCAGAGGGCGACACCATCTGGTCACAACTTTAAATATTTTACCATGTTTATGTGAAAATGAATAGCTCTCACTGGTTCAGAACCTTTTTCCTTAAGTGAGTCCCTTTTCTTTTCTGACTTTTTTTTAATGGGAATTTCACTTTATATTAAATACATAACAATAACAGTGCAGAACATCTAATACACTTCACTATGAATCCAGAACAATACAACTGCAGGAGTATGGATAAAGCCAGATGTTTGCATGCATTTTGAGCAGATTTGGGCAGAATCCAGCAGAGTGGATCGGGCTGTTCATCTGATGTAATCTATATGTAAAGAAACAAGTCTAAATATTTAAGATAAAGCTGTGAAACAATCTCAATAATTGGCAGCAAAAATGTAAGGTTTTTAATTGGAATAAAAGGATACATGTTGAGATAGGAAGTTGTGATGCCCCTGTGGGTTCATCATTGGAGAGGGTGTGGCTGTCCTGTCACTGCTGTGGTGATTGCATCGATTGCAGTAACTCAGGGCACCTGGGTCTGGTGCCCTGCAGCTATTTAAAGCCTCTCTGCTCCTCTCTCTGTTTTTCCCTGCAGGTACCCGGCTCTGTTGAGTTTAACAAAATTCCACTTAATCAGAATTGTTTGTTCTAAATAAACATCTTTGGATAAACGTTGACATGGTGTGTCTCCTCTTTGTTGTGGCCTTTTGAGCCAGGTCATAACAAATGGGGGCTCGTCCGACGGGTTATTTGTGAAAAGTTTGTATAGTGCTCAGAGCACATGGTGTCATTGAGCAGCTGATTAGTTGATGTGGTCCAGCTCTGTGCTGGCTTGGCGCTGCTATTTGGGGGACACATCATGTCTTTTGTGTTTCAGGAAGCTTTAGTGTTTGACATGGCGTCAGGTTTTGTGTGCCAATCAGAAGGTAAGATGTTGCTGTTTGTTACGCTTTTGTAATGGGATTTCCCCGCTAGGCTTAAGTGGCGTTTCCCCTTGGGTTGCGTCTGTTTGTTTTTTTTCATAGTGTTGTGGCGACGTGGTTAGTGTCAGCTGTTTTCGGACAGCTGTCTCGGGGGCACGTCCGCGTGAGGCAACTTTCTTTTTTTTTGCAGTAAGACCTTAAATTTAGTGTAACAAAATGTAAAAAAACAAAAAATAACTGTATTCTGTATCTTATTATAAAACATCTCTAAAATGTTAAATGTATAAATCTTCACAAATGTAATATATTGCAGAAATACCCATAAATAATTTTGTTTAAATAAAGTAGTTTTCATAGTAGTATAGTTAAAGGTGTATGGTGTACAAAAACATAGAAAATACAATACTGGAACCTTTTGAAAGTATATTTATTTATACTTATAGCAAACACACAGGGCAAAGGGGACACACATGGCCACACTGTAAAAAAAAAAATGAAATCAATAAACATATTTAAATTGTATCCCAGTTTTTGTTTATCGTTTCAGTAGCACCTAAATGAGACAAGGATCTACAATTGGTTAAAGAGAAAACTGCAGTAATATACTGTTTTAATGCATACACTACTGTAAAATTATACTGTATACAGAACAGTAATGTATTGTTATTTCACAATACCAATATTGTATAATCACAGTAAAATATTGTTTTTGAGATTACAGCAACATACAAAATTACAGTAATATACAGTAATGTAAAGATATAGCACTGATTTTGATACTGTAAACAAAATACAGGATCGCTACTGTAAAGTAAAGATACAGTAACTTGTTGGCAACTTTGCTGCCAGTAATTTACTGTAAAATCCCCTGATTGGAGAGGGCAAGCTTTCTTCGGTGGGGGCTGGTTCCGATAGTTCTGCATCAGGTAGTGGCGATGTTATTTCTAACTTGCGGTTGGTGCCAAAGTTTAATGAGCGTGACCCTGACATTTTTTTCACCCTATTTGAACGCGTAGCTGCGGCAAGAAACTGGTCAGATTCGGACAGAGTGCTGTTAATTCAGTGTGTACTCACTGGGCGAGCACAAGAGTAGTGATGGCAAAATGAAGCTTTGAATGAAGCATCGAACCACTTGGACAATTGTGTCGGAAATAGGTTCATTTCTCAGAGCTTCAGTTACAGCGACCTCTCCTGGCGAAGTGCAAGGCTGCAGTGGGTTTAACGTATCTTTGCCTTGAAAAATATTCGACGCACACACACACTAAGACTGAATATCATGTTCTATTTGCAATTAAAGATTGATAATTGTGTGTATTGGGTTATTGAGAAGAGACTAGAGAGTGCTGGACATTTTTTTGGGCGGAGACGGCCTTTTATCAGTTATTAAAGTATTAAACTTGAAAAGCAATGATTAAAAGCTCATCCATTCCGGCCTTTGAACCAGCTGCACGGAGGACACCGCAGCATTCAGGCCGCCGGCTCTATCCACTGCGCTATCTATTCCTTAAACAATTAAACTGTTTTTATATTATTAATAATTGTCCTTTTGTTCACAACTTCACATTTTGAAGTGTTTCCCGAGCCAGAACGACCTATCTTTCTTCCTGGCTTGCTAATGATCCAATTCAAATGCAATACCAACAACAACTCAACAGCAACAACGCAAACTACGACAACAACCCACACATTGCGCATTGTTTAGAGCGGTTATAAAGTGCTGAAGTGCTCAAATTTGAAACTGTTTCAACCTGTCACCTGTCGGAATAGAGACGAGGCAGTGCATTGAATCACCTGATTGGATCGCGAACCAGTCAAGTGATTCATTCAGGAAATGAAGCAGTTGCTGCTTCTGACGTCATATGTCACGTGATTTGAAGCAAGCTTCGAATAACTGCTTCTATGGAAAAGGAAGTCCAGTGTTGAAGCTCCGTTCGAAGCTTCAGTGTCAAACTGCCATCACTACACAAGAGGCATATTCAGCTATTTGTGGCGAAAATGCTTTGGACTATGCTCATCATACGAACTGTTTCCTGAAGCGTATCGTCAGAAGTTCAGAAGTTGGTTCAAGGGGGATAAGCAGACAAATGTGGAGTTTATCCGTGATTTGACTTCTCATTTTCAGCGGTAGTGCGCGGCAGCAAAGGTTGCCAGTTTTGACGGTCTTTGTGAGCTGATTGTATTGGAACAGTTTAAAGATGTTATCCCTCAGCGTGTGGCCACTTATGTAAATGAGCAGAAGCCTTCCACCGCGCTTAGAGCTGCCGAATTAGCGGATGATTTTGTGTTGACGCATAAGGGCAGTTTTACAGAGAAGTGTTCTAGGGGTGATTGGAGACGTGGAGAAGATGGTGGCTATTCCCGCGGTGGTGTAAAGTTTTCACCAGGCTCCTCCCGTAGATTTGCAGGTCCGGGGCGACCCGAGGGCGCCAGAGTGGGCCAATGTAATTATTGCAGAGGAGAGGGTCATTGGAAGGATCAGTGTCCGTTGCTGGAACCTGAGGGGAAGCCTAGTTTTTCATCACATGCTCCAGCCATGTGTTGTTCTGCAGTTTTGGTTAAAAAGCCGCAGGGTGTAGGATCGGGCATGGTGCCTGATAAGAAGCTGGTTTGTGCCGACTTGGATGTGGGTTCTGGTTTTGAGCCGTTTATAACGGAAGCCGTTGTATCAGTTGTCGGTAGTGGCAAGTTTGTTCCGATTAAGGTGTTGCGTGACACAGCAGCTAGATACTCATTTATTGTTGAGTCAGTGTTGCCTTTTTCGTCAGAGACAGAGACTGGGGATTTTGTGCTGATGAGGGGCATGGAGATGGGCTTGATTCCTGTGCGACGTCATACAGTATTCGTGGATTGTGAGCTGGTGCGGGGAGTTGTGTCTATCGGCGTGCGTCCCGCGTTGCCACTTGATGGGGTACATATGATTTTGGGCAACGATCTCGCTGGTAGTGCTGTGTGGGCAGGGGTGCCACCGCCTGTGGTGGATTCCAGGCCGTTGGCATCTGTGGAGCCAGATGAGAGCGGTTTGCAATTTCCAAGTGTGTTTCCAGTTTGTGCTGTGACGCGTGCGCAGAGCTATAGGATGTCTGCTGACCCGCCTGTTTCGGAGTGTAGAAAAAGTGGTGTTGAACAGGTGGTCTCACTGCCTGATCTCCCTTCTGTGTCAAAGGAGGAGGAAGACGAGGAGACTCTTCCTCACTCAGAGATCCTGGATATACTCGAGGAGGGTCTTGCTCAACTTGTTCAGGACCCTTTACTCTGTGATCTGCCAATTCAGGTAAATTTGGAGGAGGTTAGTTCCCAGATTGCTTTGGAGTACGGTCAAGCCATGACTGTCAGGGTTTTAAAGGCAGATGGAGAGATTATGGCCATAGTTGTGGTACAAAATGCAACCGTCTTGGATCTGAAGGCCATTCGCAGATTCATGGGGCGGAAACAACAACGTGAAGGCGGAGTGAAACAAGTCAGATGGGGATATGTTTCGAGATCTTTTCTGTTGGTATTTCAAGGGGAAAAGCTTGACGAGGACAATATGAGGCTTAAAGTGCCAGTGAAGTGCATTTTTTTGCGCCAAAGTGAAATGGCAGTTTCATTTCTTACATATAATTGTACCTGTTCATGGCTAAAATAATTTTTTAGGAAGTGCGAGGGACGAGATAAACATCGCAAATTTTTCAGAGTCTGAGCCTACCGCTGCTGCAGACGATAGCGGCTGTGACGTCACAAGATGGGCCCAGTTGTGATTGTAAACATGGCGGAGCCTTCGGAAAGTGATACTGGTGCGAGAGAAATGAGTGATTTTGACAGCTTTTCGGACAGGATAGATGAGGAAAGTGGCCATGGAAGTCAATTTAGTTGAGGACAATATTTTGTCATAGATCTAGAGTAGATCTACACACAGGATTGGCCGTCACCTGATCATACATTCATCTGTTCATAGCATGATGCAACATTCATGTTCACATGCAGTGTTGTGCTAGTTACTGAAAACCAGTAAGTAGTTACAATTACTAGTTACTTCACTACTTACACCAAAAAGTAATGCGTTACTGTGAAAAGTAACTTCTTAGTTACTTAGAAAAGGGCACCCATTAATGCCCTTATACTGTAGCCTTCATTTCAGTACTGTTATTGCATCGGAGAATAATACAACCTGTTGATCAACTTGACATGCATTTGCATCACTGAACTCTGCTAAGCAATGTGGTCTATACAAACACAAACACAAAGATATGTTTCAAAGTGCCAATCCAGCCGCTGTTGCTTAGGTGGAGGTGGAATGGCGTCGGATGAGTCTGGGTCTGTGGTCTTAGCTACTAGCTTCGCTACTAGCTTCGTCCCAGCATGTTTTTTCTGCAGATGTTTCAACAGATTTTAATTGCTGTTTTGGGCAGTCGATAGGATCTTTGACCCGCCAAGACACAACTTACATTTAACTAAAACCTTCTTTTCTTGTGCTCGACAAAAGTGAAATAGTGAGAATATCTCCAGGCGGAGAAACTCGACTTGAGCTCTGCCGCCGCCATGATAGTCTTGTTAGTTAACACAAACACAGTGGCGTTTATTTTTCATAAACAATCTACGAATCTACGAAACAATGACACCAGCCACTCACCTTCATCTTTTGGGAACAGAAACATCGCCACTTCGGCAGACTTCACATTACCACAGCCAGCGGCAATGCATCGCTTCCCGTGTGTTTTTCCTCCCTTTTTCGTCACTGTCGCCTCCATTGTCAGCTTTTCTCGATTGGCAATCACTTCCAGTCGACTGCGAAACACTTTCCAATCAAATACTCGCTCAAAAACGTTGGTAAATTCGACTTTGAAATAGAGACAAAATGAATGGTGGTGAATGTAATCACTTCGGCTTGGCCCATCTTCTGACGTCACGCAGTAGATCGCAAGCCACGCCCACGAAGGCGGAGGTCGACTGCGAATTTCCCAGCGGAAAATTCAAACTCGTCAAATTCGTTGCTATTCCAACATCTTTGATATGGGTTCCAATGGACAATTTTGGTCATTACTATACGTATTAGCATAAAAGATCATGCACCGTCGCACACTTCAGTGGGTCTTTAAGGACTATGGGATCAGTAATATGGACGAAGTGACATTCATGAAAGGACGCATGAAAAAAGTCTATACTGGACACACACCTGATGGTCAATATTACACAGGAGGATGTTTGTTTGTCGTGGATCCCTTTGGGGCCCTGTCTTAAGGGGGGGGCTGTGATGCCCCTGTGGGTTCATCATTGGAGAGGGTGTGGCTGTCCTGTCACTGCTGTGGTGATTGCATCGATTGCAGTAACTCAGGGCACCTGGGTCTGGTGCCCAGCAGCTATTTAAAGCCTCTCTGCTCCTCTCTCTGTTTTTCCCTGCAGGCACCCGGCTCTGTTGAGTATAACAAAATTCCACTTAATCAGAATTGTTTGTTCTAAATAAACATCTTTGGATAAACGTTGACATGGTGTGTCTCCTCTTTGTTGTGGCCTTTTGAGCCGGGTCATAACAGAAGTTCTAATATCTTAAGAGAAGAGCTTGAATATTAAAAAAATAAAAAATACAAACTCTTTTGGCTCCTTCCTGTCTTTCTATGGGTCTTTCTTGGCTTTGTACTGGCTATCTTCTAGCTCTATTCAGCTCTTTGGAGTTTTTTTCTAGCTCTATCCCTGATCATTTTCAGAACCTGAAGGCTCTACGGACTATCTTCTGGTTCTCCTCTGGATCCATCCACTATCTCTTGTCTCTGTCCAGTGAATTACACTTGTGTTACTGGAGCAGGTAAAGCATACAACAGATGCTTTCAGCATTATCGGAGCACGAAATGGAAGCTTGGATGAAACACAGCGGGCTTCTAAACAATGAACAGCCGCAACTTAGAAGAAATAAAGTTGGGTTTTATGCGTTCTAATATTGCAATGCAAACCCATGATGTAATGACAGTAATTAAGAATAATTGAGTCATTGAATGCTCATTTCAGTAGATTTAATCAAACTAAACATATTGGACATGGCCTCAAGACTGAAACCTCTTCGCATTCTGTTGAAATAGTCAATCACTAGCCATATCTCACACATTGCTGTTTTGAATCATTAATATGTGGATGACAGTTGAACTGGATGATGTAACATTTATGCCATCTGCTGGAAAGAAGACGTATCGCTCTGTTGGCGTCGTTTGGACAACAAAAACAGAGTGAAGCTCTCATTTCATAAACAATCTTTGAGTACAGACCCCGTCCTGCAGAGAGCACACAACCCAACAGCACGTTGTTGGTCTAGCATCACTTTACAAAACGTTTGCATTAAGACACTAAGACTAGCTGGTCCATTGTAAAGGTCAGTCCACCTTAAATGAGCAGTGGGTGATCAGCAGGTGAAAGGCAGGACACGGGAACTTGGTCCTGAGGAGATGTAACGATTATTAAACAAGAAATAGTCGAGTCAAGGGGTCAAAGAAATGAACATTTGTGATTATTAGCGAATCGGTTGCAGGTGGGTGAAATCAGGCTTAGGGAGTAAGGGATGTAATGGCATTAGGTCATCAGGATACAAAATAGACAAATGTATTCCCTTACAGTTACAGAAGCAAAAACAATCAGATAACAGGTACATTTATGTAAAACAGGGCTCATTAACAGGATAGCAATGATACAAACATTTAGAAATAAAGAACAATACATCAAATCATCCTATATCTCTATATGGAAACTTGGAGCCCTCAATCCAAAATAAAATGGTTCATCAACAGTCAGTGGTTAACGTATACATCAGAAAATCAGTATGACAAAAACATTAAACATATTGTCCACTTATGTTGATAAAGATGGAGTTCATTTAAGTCTTATATGAATGTTGTGCAACAATGTTAATCCAGTCAGACAGATTTTTCTCATGTGTGAACTGTCATAAGACTTATTCATTGTCCTCCCCATCAGCTTCTGTTTCCATGTGTTCAGCTGAGCTGCTGATTGGAGGCTCTGCCTCTCTGTTATCCTCAGTTTGAATTTCATTAAGCTGTGAGGACTGACGACCAACACACTTGTGTCTTTTGAAATCAATACGCCATTTAAATCTTTTGTCACAAACATTGCAGCTGTAAATTTCCTCTCCTGTGTGGACTCTCATGTGTGTCTTTACATTTATACTCTGTGAAAAAGCTTTCTTACAGACTGAGCAGCTGTGTGGTTTCTCTCCTGTGTGGACTCTCATGTGTTCCTTTAAACTTCCACTCTGTGAAAAAGATTTCTTACAGACTGAGCATCTGAATGGTTTCTCTCCTGTGTGGACTCTCATGTGTTCCTTTAAACTTCCACTTTGTGAAAAAGATTTCTTACAGACTGAGCATCTGTATGGTTTCTCTCCTGTGTGGATTCTCATGTGTTTCTTAATATCTCCTTTCTGTGTAAAGGATTTCGTACAAAGAGAGCACCCAAATGGTTTCTTTTCAGCACTACGTCGTGAATCACTGACAGATTCATGTCTATTTTCCAGTGAGTTTGAGCCTGATGCAGGTTCTCTTGTCTCCTTCCAATCAGCACTGTGTTCAGTGTCAGGTTCAGAAGAGTCTCCAGTTTCATCCTCAGTCTTTGGTTGTAAACTGCTCTCTGGATCTGAGTTCCTGGCTGGTTCTGGTCCTCCACAGTCATCTCCATCAGCTTCTGTTTCCATTTGTTCAGTTTGTCTTTGATGAGGCTGTGAGGACTGAGGTTTCTCTTCATCATCTTCACTCTTCACAGGGTCAGGAGTGAAAGTGACTTGGTGATATCAGCCTCCTCCAGCTCCTGAAGCTGCTCTCCCTCCTGACTGATCCTGAGTTCCTCCTGTTCCTGCTTAATGTGTGGGGGGGGCTCTGGGTCCTCCTGGTCCAGACTGGTGCTCCACTCCTGCTGGTCAGGGAGAAGCTCTTCTTTAACCACCACCAGCAGCTGGACATCTGCAGGAAACAGGAAACACACAGTCAGAAAAAAACTGTTAAGTGTTAGCATTTAAAAATCTAATCACCATTAAAATGGGAGACATTTCGCAGCCCTAATTAATGCCTTTGTTTTTATACTTTCGTATTATCTTTCTTAATCCCACCTATTGTGTATTTTTGTTGGCTCAATTCACCTCATGTAGCCCAGCCCCTTTCCACTTCCAGTTAAAAATGAAAAAGGGTTTTCTCTTCTGGCGTAGCACTAGCTGCAATGTAAACAATGAATTGTATTTGGGATCGTTCACAGATACACTACGCCTATAGAATGGTAATACTCTGTTACAAATTAAAATCCTGCATTCAAACCTTATTTAAGTAAAAGTATGCAAGTATCATCAGAACATTTTACACCTTCTTATATAACAGTAATGATGGTGCAGTAAAATGTTCCCTGTCAGTGTTTAATTGATGATGTTTCTTGAATATTTTGTATGTTGCATTTTACTGCTGTACATGTTCAAAGTTGCGCTTGTATAAATGATTATAGACGAGGGAACCTGCTAAATATTAAAATGTGTGTTTTTTATATACAGTACCAGTCAACCGTTTGGACACACCTTCTCATTCAATGGTTTTTGTTTATTTTAATGTGTTTCTACTTTGTAGATTAATACTGAAGACATTAAAACTATGGAAGAACACATGGAATTATCTAGTTAACAAAAAAGTGTTTAAAAATCAAGAATATGATTTTTATTTTAGATTCTACAAAGTAGACCCCTTTTGCCTTGATGACAGCTTTGCACACTCTTGGCTTCTCTCAGTCAGCTTCATGAGGTAGACACCTGGAATGGTTTTCAATTAACACGTGAGCCTTGTCAAGAGTCAATGTGTGGAATGACTTGCCTTCTTAATGTGTTTGAGACCATCAGTTGTGTTGTGCAGAGGTAGAGTTAGTGCACAGTGGAAAGCCCTATTTGACTGCTGTTGTAATCCCTATTATGGCAAGAACCACTCAACCCAGTGAAGAGAAACGACCGTCCATCATCACTTCAGTGTTAATTTTGGCAGCTATTTTTGATTTAGTCTTAAGACGAAAATGGTTATTAGTTTTAGTCACATTTTAGTCCTTTTTATCTTTCATAGTTTTAATCTAGTTTTAGTACAGTTTTAGTCGATGAAAAATCATTACATGTTAGTCAACTTTTAGTCAAAATGTTTTCTCTCTTTAAACTAATTCAGTTAGGCAAATACAGGAAATTGGAATCAAGGTGACTGTATCAAGTGTTGAAATTAGTAAAGCAACATTTCACTCTCTGAACACTTTACTTGTGTAATATCTAGGGCAGATCTCTGTGTGCCGCTGCAGCGTCTGTTAGGCCCCGCCCCCCGCACACAGAGAGACACAGGGAGATCGCTCTTCTGGAGTGAAGAGAGCGGAAATAATGATATTGCAAGTTAGAAACGTAAGATGCATTTTGACAGACAAGACCCTGCATTTTGAATGTCCGATAGTCCACCATTAATCAGAATCAGAAACAGGTTTATTGCCAGGTAGGTTCGCACATACTAGGAATTTGACTTGATGTCATGGTGCATACATAAAATATAAAAAACAAGAAATCTAATATAAAAGAAAATCTTTTACACCGTAATAAAATACAGTTAAATAGCAATACAAATGAAATAAAGCAGTAATTTACATGGAAATAGAATGCTATGAATGAGTTTTTGCATATAAACTATGAAATGTGAAATCAGAATATGTGCAGAAAGGAGTATGACATTTTGTGCATTAATGTAACACCTTAGTCCCATCTCGTCAACGATCATAAATCAAAGCCCTTGATTGTGTGTCATTCAAGCTCGGGATAACTACAGCTCAGGTGAGGTTAAGGACTCTCTGAGTGTTTAGATAGTTAACTTAGTCTAAGTTATCTCAGTGGGTCTCAAACGGTCTGGTCACCATTTATGTAAACACATATTTCCATTTGAGGGGGGAGTGATTAGTAAAATATGCATGAATTAAAAAAAAAAAAAAGTTAAATAGGTGAAAAAAGGTAAGATACACTATTAAAACTTGTTGAGAGCTAAAACTAGTCTTTGCTGCTGCCTCAAAGAGGAGCAGGGGGGAGCAACACAGTCTCACTCCCTGAACGTCCAGGAGCGACGCTTGGTCAGGGTCCTATGTCGTGCAGTTGTGACGCGCTGAGTCTCCTTCAACTTCATAAACGGACGCAAAGAGCTTTCAACTGATTGCAATGTATTCCCATCGGCGGCGGTATTTGACGCTCAGGGAAGCACCGCATCGGTCCATGTCGGCGGCACTTAAAGGCAACGTGAGCGTCCATTCCCATTGGATAACGGAGGATTTTACACCCGGAAGTAAGTATTCTCTTTACTGTCGATTGATTTTACAGTGATATCTGCACTACTCATCAACTCAGAAACACCAGATTATCCTTGTTAATTACACAACATTGATTGGTTTAAATTGTGTACAATGCTTTTGTATTTTTCCCCTTCGATTCGGAGAAACACATATTTTTTCGGAGTTTAGGATGGCAGAAGACACTACACTACCCAGGATCCTTAGCTTTCGTTTGGGACTACAACATGTGTTTTGCTTCACAAACCCCGTGATTAGTGTAATACAGTTAATTATTCAAAAATTAGAGTTCCTTATTTTTAAACTGAAACTTCCACTACTGTTCAAAATAAATAAAAAACAAACCTGGAATTATGCATTTGGGACTTTTTTTAGCTTTTTCTTGTTGTACCGAACCGTGACCCCCAAACCGAGGTACATACCCAACCGTGAATTCAGTGAACCGTTACACCCCTCATGCTCACATTGCCTTTAAGTGCCGCCGACATGGACCGATGCGGTGCTTCCCTGAGCGTCAAATACCGCCGCCGATGGGAATACATTGCAATCAGTTGAAAGCTCTTTGTCACAACTGCACGCCATAGGACCCTGACCAAGCGTCGCTCCTGGACTTTCAGGGAGTGAGACTGTGTTGGGGGGAGAGGAGGGAGAGGAGGGAGAGGAGAGAGAGGCTGGTTCAGGAGCCCAGACACACTCACAACTATAAATGAACCAAAAATAAATAAATAAATAAACAAGTTTCAGTGTTTTTTCATATTGGTTATGGCCATGTTCTTATGAGTATTTAAATGTATACAGTTCTGTTTCATATGGGTGTTTCCATAGATCTAGTCTCTTTATTTCCCCTTCAAAATGCACCAGATTGATGCATTTAACTCCAAAATTAAAAAACAAATCTTACCGGGGGAGCATGCCCCCAGTCCCCCCTAGAGGATTTGAGGTCCACCCCCACTTCAAATCACATGGACAGGTTCCTAAATACATTTCAAGAAATGTTTAAATAGTAACCCATGTCCATATGTTTATTTGTGGGTAGTAGATTTAAACTATAGGGCTATCACTGTGGGCAGCAACGCTGTAAATATTGGCAAATAAATCCAGCAAAATGGCACCACAAAAAACTGGTAGTGGCCTGGCTGGGGTTTTAATTTCCTGAATTATTGTCTCGGTCCTGCCTGTACCTGTTCGCTCTGCCATCGCGTGAAGGGTCTGCTCACAAGCGACCAACAGAAAGGTTAATGTTGTTGCACGTCACCACGTCACCCCCCCATGTATATTTCAGATCTGTGGGAAACACCGTGTATGGTTAATATTTAAATCAGTAAATTAAATGGCATATTATTCAATGTATGTATTTTTAAAAATATATTTATTTTGGTAGGTTTGCTCTTCCGTAATAAATTATAATTTTTATAATAGAGTACATTTGTCTAATAATACTTACTTACTTTTACTTAAAGGGGACCTATCATGCTATATGCACTTTTGTACGTCTTTTATACATGAATATGTGTCCCCGGTGTGTCAGGGAACTCACCAAGTGTCAGAAAACACAACCCTCTCTCTTTTCCTCCGTACCCAAATCTCTAAAAACGGGGCTGCAACGGAGCTGATACAGACTGATACAGATTTGAAATTGTTCTGACGTCAGAAACGGGGAGCTCCGCCTATATGGGAAACTCTCCACCTATCAGGAGGAGAGGGCCACGGCAACGACCATTGCCGCTCGAAAGCGCTGGAGACGCTGTAGTACATATGCCAGGCCTGTAGGTGGCGCTGTAGTCTGCCACAAAAGCAGCGAAGAAGACTTCTCACAGAATCAGCCCTTGCAAAAACACGGCTAAAAAAGAGCAAATAGAGCGAAATGAGGCATGGCTAAAATGCATGATCTGTTTGGTATTTTGAAAAAAAACTTCACAGACATGTTTTATATAGGTATGGCCCTACATATATTATTCAAATATAGCATGATAGGTCCACTTTAAATAAGCTATGAATGCAGTACTTTAACTTGTAATGAAGTATTTTCACAGTGTGGTGTTTGTACTTTTACTTCAGGATCTACTACCTGCAGCAAGTGCTGATAAAGGGTCTAAAGTGTTATTAATGTGATAATAAAGTGTTACTGAAGAGTTTAAAGTGTTAATTAAGAGTAAAGGGAACAGACCTGCTCTGTGTATCCGAAGCTGAGGCTGTAAAACAGCGTCCAGTAGTTTCTGGAGTCTCTCGTTCTCCTCTTTGGAAAGAGACAGCTCCTCCTTGAGCTCTGCTATCGTTTGTTCAAACAGAGCAAATATCTCTTCAGCAGCAGCAGTGAGTCGCTTCTTCTTCAACGACAGCAGCATTTGGACTTTACTCATGTTTACTAGATCACCTTTTCCTGCAAACTCCATTAAACACACCGTTTCTCTCTCCATCAAACTCTCAATCTGACTAGCGTTGCTAACGTGTTTCCAGCTAGCATGCTAAGCTAGCTCCTATAGTCCGAGGTAAACGCTCCAGAAAAAAGAGCACACAGTCCATTCGGAGGTTTATCCAGACACACAGATGATGGATCAGTAGTGCTGGAGCTCACACACACTTTATCAGGAACACAGAGAGAGAGAACCGTAGCGACGAGATGCCTCCTCGATCCAGGTTAGAAAGAGCTTCTTCTTCTTCTTCTCTCGGTTTTGGCGGATCGCAAACAGCTTTTAGTTGCATACCGCCACCTACTGTACAAGAGTGTGTATCATCATGTGATTCCATCTCTAATAAAACGAAATAACGAAAAAGAAAATAAGAAACCATAAAACAAAACAAAACAATCATCCATGATCTATTCAAACCTAATGTTACATTATTTTTTCCTACCCCAGTTTCACTCAGAAAGGTAAACAGTGCCTTTCTGGTAGCTCTTACACCCTCTCCTTCTGTTCCCAGAATACCAACCACATTCCACTCCCTCTCTGCCTCTATCACTTTATCCTTTAGTTTTTCTCTTTCAGCTTTATAGATGTCACAATGTAATAAGATATGTTTGTATTTTTCTTTAACTCCACAGTTCCTACACTTGTCACTGTTTATTTTTCCCCATGACATACAGAGTACCATTCAATGCTGTGTGATTTAGTCTGAGTCTAGCTATCATGATTTCCTCCCTTCTGTTTCTTTCTTTATAAATATTAATTGTGATTGTCTTTCTTACGTTGTGATACTCTTTGCCTTTCCGGTCTTTCTCCCACCTTTTCTGCCAGATCTCCATCCCTTTTTTCTTAATTACTGCTTTTCCTTCTCCTTTTCCAAGTTGAACTGGTAATGTTATTTCCTTTTGAAGTGCACTTTTTGCTAATTTATCAGCACACTCGTTCCCTTTCAGCCCCTCATGTGCAGGCACCCAGCAGAACTGAAGATCGCCTCTGTGCAGTCTGAACAGGCTATGATTCAGTTCTATGAGAAGGTCTTCTCTGACAGTTGTTGTTGACTGTATGCTTTTTAATATGGATAATGAATCTGTTCATATCACCACCCTATCTGGTCTGACCTCTTCAACCCACTGTAATCCTATTATTACTGCCAGCATTTCTGCTGTATACACTGATAATTGACCAGACGCTCTTTTTGAGATCGATATTTTAAAGTCTGGGATATATATACCAACTCCAACACACTCTTCCTTGTTCTTAGACCCATCTGTGTACATGTTGAGGTAATTGTAGTACTTTTCGTTCAGGTACATACTCGTTTTAATTCCCACTTAATTTATTTGCCACTCTTGTTTCCTTTCTATGATACTCACATCTATGTTAGCTTCTGGGGAAAGCCATGGGGGAACACTGCTAAATGGGCTTGCTTTGGCAAACGTCATGGTCTCCACTCCATATGCCCTCGTTCTCTCCTTACTCGTCCAGCCAAACCCGAGCCCCTGGAACTTTGCATATTCCCAGCAATCCTGTAGTATTCTGTTTGTGATATTTCCCTCTCCACTTCCTTGTAGCCTGACCCAGTATGACAGAGCAAGTTTCTCTCTTCTGATCTCCAGAGGCGTCTCTCCTGCTTCTATCAGAACTGCATTGATAGGGGATGACTTTATCGCTCCAATACACAGCCGCAATGCTTTATATTGTGTTCTATCAATTTTTAAAAGCGATGTTTTTGCTGCTGCTCCATACACTATACAACCATAGTCTATTGTGGACCTCATACTTGATCTGTAAATGTCTATTAATGCTTGTTTGTCTAGGTTCTTCTTCTTCCTCTCTCCATTTTTGGCAGATTGCAAACAACTTTAAGGTGCATACCGCCACCTACTGCACAAGAGTGTGTATCACCATATCACCCTATCACTACTTGTGGAATTATACCACTGTAGTGAGCACTAATTTACTCATGTTACGTAATTCACTCATGGAACTACGGTTTGGGGGTATTGTTCCGCACGGACACTTATGTTGACTGTACCTCCTGTGTACCTACTGTGTGCCCTCCTTTCTCTTCTCCCCTTCTCTTCCCGGACTGCAACCGGACAACATGTGCATTTTCTCCTGCTCAATAAAGTAACCTTTTGCACCTTCAATGCACCGCCTCTGACTCCTATCTCTCGGCACTACACTGGTGACCCCGACATAAGTCTCGCAGAAGTTTCCGAGACTGAACCGAACATGGCTAGAAACGCCGTTTTTCTCAAACTGCCGGAGATTTTTGGAGACTTCCGTGGCTGCCTCGTGCGCACGGACTGAGGCTCGGTGCACCCTCCGCGGAATGGCCGAGGACGTTGCTCGCCATTCCCGCATCGTTTCGGCACCGGGAGACAGCAAGCCTTCCGGCCACATGGAGACGATGCACCGCCCGCTAGGCACGGAAGAACCCGGCTCCTCTTTCATGGGACTGTTTCTTCTGGACATGCGGCTGTCCAGACAGCGCTCGCTAACACGGCTAGTGTTGAGCCCCGCGCTTTAGCCGAAGAAGCTGACCGGTTCTTCCTGGCCGCCCGGCGATTTACCTCTGAGGTGCTGGCCCCGACTCGCAGTGGCGCCTTACCTGGTAGAGGCACACCGCCTAGCAGAGGCTCCGGGGCCGACGACATCGACTAACGGCTACCGGCTTGCAGCTAACAGCCGTCGACAACGGCTAACAAAAACAGCTAGCGGCTAACAACGGCTAACAGCTAACGGCTAACAACGACGACTAACGGCTAACAACGACAGCTAACGGCTAACAACGGCTAACAACGGCTAACAGCTAACGGCTAACAACGACGACTAGCGGCTAACAACGGCTAGCAGCTAACGATGACTGACAGCTAGCGGCTAGCGGCTAACGGCTGACTTCGTCCATCGGTTAACATCTGACTGTTAACCCTTTTTGGTGGTGCCGGAGAGGAGGTTCGACCAAGTCTGGTTGACCTCGTGTGGATCCTCTCACAATTTCGACCACTTGTTTTTTGATCGTGGACAGGACAACCTTTTTGAGCTTTTCCCTGGTGCCTTAGAGGAGGTTCGATCATGTCTGGTCGGCCTTGTGTGGACCCTCTCGCTTTTTTACCACCTCGACAGCGGTTTCGGACGTCGCCCACGTTTTCATCGGTGCCTGGGTGGCGCACTTCTGGACCCCGTCTCGCCTCTACAGTTTCGGACGTCGCACATGCTTTCATTGGCTCATGGGTGGCGTGCTTCGGGACCCTGTCTGGCCTCTTCCCTCGCCTCGGCAACAGCTTCGGACGTCGCCCACGCCTTCATCGGCCCGTGGGTGGCGCACTTCTGGACTCTGCCTGGCCTCTCCTCTAACCGCGGCTCTCGGTTCGCCATCGACGGCGGCTTCGGACGTCGCCCACGCTGTCATCGGCGCCTGGGTGGCGCACTTCTGGACCCCGTTTGGCCTCTCCCCTGTCCACAGCTCCTTCCTCCCGGGGAGACTGCTCCTGCCTCCCGGGGATACCGCTCGTTACTCCCGAGGACTTCGTGCCCGCCGCCGCTGCGCGCACGCCTGCGGCCGGGCTGCGCTCCTCCCTGCTGGGGACCACCGGGATATTCACGCCCGTCCCCACGTTGCAGCTCAGCGACCCAGCTTTCTACGGCTGGCGAATGTTTTCTTCGTTCGCCTCGACGCCTACTGCGGCCCCCTTACGACGGCCCGTTCCATGGCCCGCCCCCCACCCCCCGGTGTGGGTGCCCTCGCCGTCGTTGGGCCCCTGCCCTCTCCTGCGGCCTCATTCCGACGGCCCGTTCCATGGCCCGGCCCTTGCCTGCGGCCCCACCCTCCTCGGCCCCTGTGGTGCTTCCTCCCGGACGCGAGGATTGTGCCATGTTTGAATTCTGGGGGGGCTTGTGTAGTGAGCACTACGTTACTCATGTTACATAATTCACTCATGGAACTACGGTTTGGGGGTATTGTTCCGCACGGACACTTAAGTTGACTGTACCTCCTGTGTACCTACTGTGTGCCCTCCTTTCTCTTCTCCCCTTCTCTTCCCGGACTGCAACCGGACAACATGTGCATTTTCTCCTGCTCAATAAAGTAACCTTTTGCACCTTCGATGCACCGCCTCTGACTCCTATCTCTCGGCACTACACCACTGTATTTACGTTGTTTTAAATTCTTCCAATCAATCCTGTTTCACTCAAATACTTAATAATGGCCTTCCTGGTAGCTCTTACCCCCTCACCTTCTGCTCCCAGTATCCCCATCAGGCTCCACACCCTTCCTGCCTCTCTGACCCTGTCTCTTAGTTCCCCCCTCTCTGTTTTGTACATGTTGCAGTGTAATATGATGTGTTCCACATTTTCTTTCACTCCACAGCCCCTGCATTCTTCAACTTCGCTTTTCCCATTATAAACATTGTGCCGTTTAATCCTGTATGATCCAGTCTGAGTCTAGTGATGATGATCTCCTCCCGTCTGTTCCTTTCTGTATAGATCTTTGTTATGACTGATTTCTGTAACTTGTGGTATCCCCTCCCTTTCTGATCTTCCTCCCACCTTTTCTGCCATATTTCCATACCCTTCTTCTTAAATATTGCTTTTCCTTCTCCTTTCCCAAGTGAAACTGGTATTGCTATTTCCTTAAGTAACGCATCTTTTGCTAACTTATCAGCATGCTCATTCCCTTTAACCCCCTCATGTGCAGGCCCCAGCATAACTGCACATCTATTCCCCTCCTCTGAAGTCTCAGTAAGCAATGGATAAGTTCAATGATTAAATCTTCTCTAATGGTTATTGTCGACTGTATGCTTTCCAAAGCAGATAGTGAGTCTGTGCATATCACCACCCTATCTGACCTCTTCAACCCATTGTAGCCCAATAACTGCTGCTAGTATTTCTGCTGGATAAACTGATAAGTTATTTGACAATTGTTTTGAAATTGATATTTTTGAATTCTGGGATATACACGCCTATCCCCACGCATTCTTGCTTCTTATATCCATCTGTGTACATTTTGAGGTAATTGTAATACTTTTCGTTCAGGTACATACTCGTTTTAATTCCCACTTCATTTATTTGCCACTCTTTGTTCCTTTCTATGATACTCACATCTATGTTAGCTTCTGGGGAAAGCCATGGGGGAACACGGCTAAATGGACTTGCTTTGGCAAACGTTATGGTCTCCACTCCATATGCCCTCGTTCTCTCCTTACTCGTCCAGCCAAACCCACGCCCCTGGAACTTTGTATATTCCCAGCAATCCTGCAGTATTCTGTTTGTGATATTTTCCTCTCCACTTCCTTGTAGCCTGACCCAGTATGACAGAGCAAGTTTCTCTCTTTTGATCTCCAGAGGCGTCTCTCCTGCTTCTATCAGAACTATATTAATAGGGGATGACTTTATCGCTCCAATACACAGCCGCAATGCTTTATATTGTATTATATCAAATTTTAAAAGTGATGTTGTTGCTGCTGCTTGCCTGTCTGTCTTCTTTGTTTTGCTACCTATCTGTCTGACCTGACTATGCAGAAAAATAATAAACAAAAAGAAAGGAAATAAAAGAAAAAATAAATAAAACTCTAGATTATTTTAAATGTATCAATTTCTCTTAGAAATGTAATAATCTCACAATACATATCGCCTGATGTTTTCCCTAACAGCCCTGATAGCGAAAAGTCATGATATTTTGCATTCTTCAGTGTCTGGAAAAGCACATTCCTCTGAGTACTATATTTCCTGCAATGCAGTAAAACATGTTCAACAGTTTCTGGCTGGCTACAGTATGTACACTTTCCGGTTGGATGCTTTCCTATTATACTTAATGTATGATTGAGACCTGTATGACCTATTCTCATCTGAGAAATGTCATTTTCTTCCCTTCTTTTAAACCCCACCTTCCTTCCATCCCCCACATACCTTTGAATTTTATAAAGATGTCTTCCTGTATCATTAATGTCCCAATGTTCTTGCCATGTTGTTTGTGCATATTTCTGTATGAATGCTTTAACCTCCGCTTTGCTAAGTGGAACTGTTATGTCTGTGTTCCTAATTCTGAGTGTTTGATTGGCCAGAATATCCACCTGTTCATTACCCTCCACACCAACATGAGCAGGAACCCAGATGAAAACTAGTTGCTATGCCTTTGATTTGCATTTGATATCAAATTAGAAATATTCATTTATTAGGTCCATTCTAAATGAAGATCTGCTGATCGTATACTCGATAATGCTGAAAAGCTGTCAGACACAATTACACTGTTATGTATTTCTTTCTCCTCTATCCATTTCAATGACAATACCAAGGCCAACAACTCTGTTACCCTTTCCTTTATATGTGTATTACTCACTGGGATATAAAATGCTGCCCCTGCACGCCCTGTCTCTGGATCGTTGGAGCCATCTATGATATGATTGTTGAGATGAGGTGATATCTTGCAAAAATAATTCTGGACTTACATATGGTAGTCTTTTGTATATTGAGGTCTACACTTAGCATTGGGAATAACCAGGGTGGAATGGAAGATTGGAGCTGTGGGGCAATACTGTATTTGATTCAAACTATACTGCTGCTTTAACATCACCAATCCATCCAAAACGTGTTAAATGTGACTCATTGCTCCCAGCAGTCTTTCAAAATACTCTTTGCAGGATTATTATCACAATGCCCTGAAGGTTTACCCAGTATGCCACCATTCTTCACTCTTCTTATTCTTAACCAAGTTAGATCCTAAGAAACCGGCTGGTCCGGACAACGTAGAAACCTTTCTTTTAAAGATAGCTGCAGATTTTATTGCAGCACCTCTTACTTCTCTTTTAAGGCTTCATGAACGGCTTCAATAGAAAAAGGAGAAAAACTGAAGGGGTTTTCCAAAACACGTTTTTCAGAGTCACAGACTGTGGTGTTCACAGCAGCAGAGTTAGAAACTGAATCAAACAGAGAGCCACAGGACACAAAATGCTCATTAAAACAATTTAACATAGTGGCCCTGTCCGATATAGTGCCAGATGCTGTGGTAAGGCACGGAGGTAGCTCATTACGGATTTCACCGGTGGATAACGATTTTATGGCTTTCCAAAATGTCCTAGGATTATTTAGGTTCTTTGTGGTAACTGACAGATAATACTTAGACTTAGCACTTTTGATTTGAGATGTGAAGCTATTTCTTAGCTGCCTAAAAGGAAGCCTTTCTACCTCTGAGCCTGATTTCCTAGCCTTTGCCCAGGCCTTGTTTCTCTCATGTAGGAGGCTAGACAGTTCAGCAGAAAACCAAGGATTGTCTCGTCCCTTCACTCTAAATATACGCAGGGGTGCATGTCTATCAATAATTTCCATAAAACCAAGATAAAAATAAGACCATGCAGTTTCAACATCATCAAACAGATCGATTTTACCCCAATCAAACCCAAACAGATCATGAACAAAACCCTGCTCCAAAAATGTTTTGTGTCTCTCTTAATGATAATGCGAGGTTTACCCTTTTGGACCTTTGTGTCTGTTGCTACGACACGGTGATCACTCAAATCATTAGCAAATACTCCCACAGATGAGTATTTATAGGGAACATTAGTTAAAATGAGATCAAGTAAGGAGGATTTATTTGGGGACTTAATGTTAGGGCGAGTAGGACTGTCTATAATCTGAGTAACATTTAAAGAGATACAAAGGTTTTTAAAATCCTCTGACACTGCAGTTAACCAGTCCCAGTTAAAATCTCCAAGTAGCACTATTTCCTTGTAGTCAAGGTGAGATAAAAGATTTGCCAACGAAGGCAAGGAGTCCTTGACAGCTGAGGGGGTCTGTAACAGCCCACCACCATGACCTGTTGACCCTTTGCCACTTCAATATTTAAGGCTAAAAATTTGAGTTGCTTACTGAAAACCAATGTGGTTACACTAAACTTATTCTTCACATAAATGGCAACGCCACCACCTTTATTAGGTCGGTCGGTACGATATACATTATAACCATTTAAGGATATGTCAGAGGCCAAAATAGATTTATTTAGCCACGTTTCTGATAAAAACAATGACATCAGCGTCAGTCGAGTTCGCCCAAATGCGGACAAAATGTAGTTTAGGTAAAAGACTGCGCACATTCAAGTGGATGAATCCCAACCCAGACCTAGCTTTAAAATCAGCAGGAGTAGCGATCTGACTACTACTACTACTGGGCGGACCAGGGTTAGGTTGTACATTTCCTGATAGCAATAATAACAAGAAAACCAGGCATCTTTTCCTATTAATCGACACACATAAATTGTCATCTACTTTAAAATCACCAGCAAAGTCTGTGAAAGTGTGATTAGAGCTCAAGAAGCAGTCCTGAAGAACCATCATAGCAGGCAAACAAAACAGACAAACATATTTTGCCGAACTGATTGTCTGTGACAAGGCAACCGGTAATTCGCGTAACACACCTGATCCTTTGCAGGGGATGCCCACTGCGGGCGGCAGAACAGACCAGAATCCATCGACTTCTCAGGATGAAGAGAACTTCTCACTGTCCAAAACAGTTAACAGGCACAGCAGAATCACGATAAGGGCCATTTTCCCAGACCAGCACAGCATCCGTGAGGTTTTTGGGGCAAAACCTCCTCAGCAGAGCCGCACAAGACAGGCGAAAACAGGCCCCAGCCCGAAACGTGGAGGCGCTCCGGTCTCTCCGCGATGTGCCCGGGGTAAATCCTCCTCAGCACAGCACAGCAGTACACGACAGGTGGAGGTAGGCCTCCGCTACAGCAGAAACAGGACAGGTGGAAAGCAGGCCCCAGCCTGAACATGGAGCCGCTCCGTCTCTCCGCGATGTCTCCAGTGCAAAATCCTCCTCAGCACAGCAGCACAGTACAGGTGGACGCAGGCCTCCGCTACAGCAGTACAAGACAGGTAGAAGCAGGCCCCAGCCCGAACGCGGAGAGTTCAGGCCACTCCGCAATGCCCTCGGTGCAAATCCTCCTTTCCACGCCGGCGGAAGAGAGGCAGCCCTGCCCCTCACTTTCCACGCTCCGTGAGGTGGATGAGTAAAAACACTGCCAGGTGAGGCGCTCCTGCTCTGATCGACGCTCCTGCTCTGTTACCTCAGCAAGGAGCAGGGAAGAACTATGGTGTCGATTTTAACAAAAATAGATCATGGAAGAACCCATTGCTTTTTATTTCTTAAGTAAATCGGGGCTTAGTACATTCATTTGTTTAGCTTTTAAAAAAGGTACTCAAAATCTATTTACTTATTTAAAACCAATGAGAAAACTCTTATATTCCATTAGTTACTACATTGAATGCTTTCATGAGTTGTATTGCAGTCTTGAAAGAGACGGCTGAGACGAGGCCGTCCAAAATGACCTTTTTAGGGCAAAACAGAGAAACACAACATACCATGTGTGCGTTGTTTAAGCAAAGGTGCAGGGGAGATATTATTGAGGGTTTTGTGAGTGTGTGTGTGTGTGTGAAGAAGAGTGTTTTAAAGAGGAGAACAAAAGGAGAGAAGATTAAATAATCACACAGAGAGGGAAGGGTTTCCTGTCTGCTATAATGGAGTCCCTCAGTCCAACTCTATTTGCATTAAACACAAATTAAATGCTGAACAAGTCTTTGTGCAAACGTTTAATATTACTCAGACCGATGTGGTTGCCTGGTGTTTCCAATTGTTGGAACTGTGTGGAGCTGCTGGTTTTTGGTCTGCGAGGGATAAAGATATTAAAGGAAATATATAATAATTCAAAGTAATGTTACCTCCACAAAGGAGGTGATGTTTACAGGTCGGTTTGTCTGAATGTTAGCTCCATTGAGGAGAAAAGTACAATTTTCAAATTGTAAAAGGGCGTAGCACGGGAAGAAGCATTTACATTTGGTTTGAATATACAAATTATTTTCCACTTTTGTTTACATTGCAAGAAAGAGCATCCGTTATTCTCTCTACTAAATCCATCACATCGATAGTTCAACCGACAAAAGGTCCACAAATGGTTGGCTGGCTGATTTATTTTTTAGTTTACTATGTGCTGCTTGGATTAGTTTCCATTAGTATTGTTTATTTGCAATAGCACACAAAAAGAACATTCAGAAACGACAATACAAATAATACCAGAATATGAACAGAATAATGTCAGAAAGTGCAGACACACTGTAAAAGATGCAGCTCCAAAAACAAGTCAATATATAATAAAAACAAGGTGTTTTCTCTTTTAATAAGTGAACAAACCTGCCAATAGAACAAGAACAAAATGGCTTGGTGAGATTTCTTGAAGTAAAGATGAAAATAATTAGATAAATGACATCTTGTGTTTAGCTGGGAGAACTTATTTTGAACTATATTTGACCAGAATCAGGGAATTTGTAACAAAAAAGCCAGAAATGCTTCATTTTCTGTTTCCTGATGTTAGCTGGAGATGTTCCTCTAAAATAAGATGTTTTTAAGAGACTTGGAATTAAAAAGATGCTAAAGATGCCTTGTCTAAAAACAAGACTTCAGTTATTAAGTCTTATATCAAGTGTAACGACATATTCTGACTAGAAATTAGACAACTATACTTGGCAAGATTGTACATGTTAGCAGTGCACACTTTACCTCAGGCTTTCAGAGAGAGGCGTGTATATGTACGATGAGATGCATCTTGGTCTGATTCTGAATGACTTGTTTTGATGCAGATTGTCCCCCGGTCCTGTCTCTGACCCGGCTCCATGAGTCCTGAGCTGCTGCTCCTCCTGCTGGTGGCTGCAGGGAGCGCAGGTAAACACAGGGACTCAGTGCATTCACTCAATGCTATACTTCACTGCAAAACTACACAAAGGTAGAACAAATAACCTGCACATTTTCTTTCATAGTTGAAATAATTTTTCGGTAACACTTTATATTAAGGTACACATATTCACCATCAACTAGTTGTTCATTAACATGCTTATTAGCTGTATATTGGCTCTTTATTAGTCATTATAAAACACTTATTAATGCCTTATTCTACATGACCATATTCTACAAGTTATAAGCCATTAGTTGAGAGTTTTTCCTCAATAACCCTCTAATTAGTGCTTATTGATTGTAAGTAAGGAAGTTGTTGTTCATGAGTCTTAATATGCTCAATATGGGCCTAATAAGGCAGCAGTACCACAAGAATAGTAATTCTCCCATAATAACACTTAACAGATATGATCTATTCTTATGTAACAAGACATGAAACTATAAGTGTTAATGAAGTCTAAATAACTCAAAATGAGGTATTTCTCTCTAAGAATATGTTGTGGGGTGTTGACAGTTCAGCTACCAATAGCAAGGTGATATTGACCTGTATGTTTCATATGTATTACATTGTTATTTATTAAAGGTAATATACCAGAAATCATGTTCAGGTTGGGAGTCACACTTTAGTTTTTGTTGATTTCTTATAATTGGATTTCTTTATAATTTGTGTTTGTGCTATGTTTGAATTCAAAGAGGTTTTTTCTGCACATTCTTTGCAATAAATTGTTGATAAATGAGTGTGTGAACGGTGTGTGTGTAGAAAGCTTCAGAATATAGAGAGGAAGGAATGTGGACGCTTTGGTTCTTGTAAGAGATTTCTGCTGAGAGAGGAGGAGAACAATATCATGGAGATAAAGACATTTGAGCAAATTCCAACATTTTAGGAAAACTGTCGGAATAATCAAATATAAAATACGACGAGTAAAGTTTAAATAATAACTAATCTGATCAATACTCTCTGTAATAATAACTAATCTGATCAATACTCTATGTAATAATAACTAATCTGATCAATACTCTCTGTAATAATAACTAATCTGATCAATACTCTATGTAATAATAATAATCTGATCAATACTCTATGTAATAATAACTAATCTGATCAATACTCTATGTAATAATAACTAATCTGATCAATACTCTGTAATAATAACTAATCTGATCAATACTCTATGTAATAATAACTAATCTGATCAATACTCTATGTAATAATAACTAATCTGATCAATACTCTATGTAATAATAACTATCTGATCAATACTCTCTGTAATAATAACTAATCTGATCAATACTCTATGTAATAATAACTCATCTGATCAATACTCTATGTAATAATAACTAATCTGATCAATACTCTATGTAATAATAACTAATCTGATCAATACTCTCTGTAATAATAACTAATCTGATCAATACTCTATGTAATAATAACTAATCTGATCAATACTTCTGTAATAATAACTAATCTGATCAATACTCTATGTAATAATAACTAATCTGATCAATACTCTATGTAATAATAACTAATCTGATCAATACTCTGTAATAATAATCTCTGATCAATACTCTATGTAATAAACTAATCTGATCAATACTCTATGTAATAATAACTAATCTG